>CAJUYG010000615.1:116569-134232 GCA_910591675.1 Galerucella calmariensis
CCGACACCAAAACCCACTCAAGCCCCGACACCTAAACCTTCTCAAGCTCCAACACCTAAATCTTCTCAAGCACCAGTCCCTAAACCCACTCCAGCTCCAACGCAAAAGCAGGAAGCGCGTAAAGCACAAACTGCCACTCCTGTCAAAGAGCAAGCCTCTCCATCGAAACAAACAACGCCTCCAAGTAAAAAAAATGTTGAGTTGTAGATAGTTCCACTCCTTTGAACAACTGTAGGGATCTGTTCTTAAAAATAACGTTTAAGAACAAAAGGGTTTTTTTTTCGGGGTATTTATAATATTTTGACATAAGCATGCGTTATAATTTGGACTAATATTGAACCTGTCAAATATATTGACATGACAAATGTCATGTGCCAATAAAAATTTAGTTGGTACGTCTGATATATGTCAAAATTAAGACGGATGCGGCAGTTTTTGGAGATGGAATCGTCTATAAATAACAGATCTGTCAAAGTATTGTAAACCGTTTTAGTTTCATTCGAATATTTGCTCACATTAGTTGGATAAAAACCTTTTTTTATGTTTATCTGTTTTAAATGAATTTTATTTTAATTTCTTGTTAATTCTATTTCGAATAATAGTTCTACTATAATAATATTTATCTCTGTATCGAATTCAACTGTTTGTTATCCAAATTATCCGATCGTTTATCAATTTTTTTCCATTCTATCCAATTATAGGTCTTCCCCCGTCTATATTTTACTAAACTAGGTACTTCCTACGATCGGTACTACTTTGTCGTTAAATTTTAAACTAGAATCTTCAGGCAACTTCGTCATAACATATATAACCTGTGATTTGCTTGGTTTGTGATAAACAACGCGAGAAAATTGGATGACCTTGTATTTATGACGTTTATGGAGTTTCTTCCTATTTTTAAACGAATTTTACCGGGAGTTTTGTGTTTCTAACCTAACTTTATTTGTTTCGGTTTATTTTTAGGAAAAATGATAATATCTGATGTCAAAATATAATCAGTTGTGGCATTTAATGTAATAATATTCATCCCGGCTACATTTTATCCAATTTTCCTGCTTTAGAGTTGAAAATGTGAATCATTCCAATAGTTGACCAATTTTTTTGGTTGGTGCTTATTTATTCCACATAAATATATATTACCATTCCTTAGGTACTTTATTATGTTGTTAATTTTATTATTAAAAAAAAAAAAATTCCACCTTTGCATTTAAATTTAAAACTTAAAAAATGTTTATGATAATTTGGTATAAAGTTGTTTGTATTTTTTGTACTTTTTTAGGCCTGTTGTTGATTAATAAAGGAAACTTTTAGAATAATAGTTCGTTTTATTTTCACTCAGCTTCCACCAGGGTAGGGATCTCTGAAGGCGCGAGGGTGCTGCCACATAGGGAGTCCCGTCAGTACTAAAATTTATAATTTAGTGAGAACTGTAACGCCGTTAGTGGTAGTTGCAGATTCTTCCACATATATCAGCGCTGACATCCTAACGTGTTATCTATGATCCTAACCTGACAACTGCCTGACGTGTATCGTAAGTTTGTCCAGTTTTCGTTTTTAAAAACTATTTTGCTTATTTGTGTGTGTGTCGAGTATTCGTAGTTGGTTTTTATTGTTTATAGTGGGACATTTATTTCAAGAGACAATGTCGAGAATATTGATTGATGATTATTGGTTTATTTTTCTCACTTCAGGCATTATATGATCCATTTTTTGACATTTCATTTAATTTTACTTGACTATTTGATTAGTATTATTGTAATTTGTAATATCAATCTAATGTTTAATGTTTTCGGCTGTTAGCGAAGTTCAAAACCATCTGATTTGTGTTGGAGGTACTGACGGGACTCTCAAGGTGGCGCCACCCATAGAAGTAGAGGGCGCCACGGGTCAGTTTCCCATCTAGAAGTATTTTTTTATCTTTATGAGCTTCCACTACTGTAAATATGGAGAATTAAAAAACGAAAAATGTGTCGAACAATATTTATTTTTAATTTTGCAAGCTATGCTTTTACACTTTTAAAACATTAGAATTTGTATATACTATATAAATATTCAACAGCAGATCTTATAGTTTCCGAATAATAATTCGATTTTAAAATAAACAGCTTTAAAATATAAAAAAAAAACTATAAATATGTTAGTATCACACTATAATCTCATTTAGGAAGAAGTAGCTGTCAAAATTAGACATGTTTTCATAATATTGGAGACAAAATTGTCGAGATTCATATTTGAACTAGTAAATACACTATGCAGACACCAGAGCACATTTAGCTACACTTTGCTGTGA
This sequence comes from Galerucella calmariensis, assembly GCA_910591675.1. Lineage (NCBI taxonomy): Eukaryota > Metazoa > Arthropoda > Insecta > Coleoptera > Chrysomelidae > Galerucella > Galerucella calmariensis. The sequence continues at coordinate 118,860 of CAJUYG010000615.1, forward strand.
CAAGCTGGCACAGAACTGCCACAGAACACAAGTGTAGCTGTCAGTTTTTTAATTATCTAGTTCTGTGGCAGAAGTCAAAGCAGTTCTATTTCAGTTGTCATAGTACTGTGTGAACTTGTCACAGAGATGTCGCTAGGAGTGGAAGATGACCGATATTTATTGTTAATCTAAAAAATAGACACCAATACTGAAAATTTGCAATTAAAAAAAATACCAAAAGAAAAATCTCTTAAAAAATGATGAAATAATGAATATAAAAAGCTCGATTTTAAGCTTAAGCTAAAAACTAATTTCAATAATTCTGACGATGATTCCCATCCTGAAACAAACAAAAACTCTTAACCTATACACAGTGAAAGATTCTATTGCTAATTATAGTTAAATTTAAATTCCCACTTACCCTCGGATTAAGTAAATTTTGTAAGAGTCCTCCCATACTTCCCAACCCTCCAATGGATTCACCACCACCGAATTGTGGAACGTGCGGTTGCTAAAATAATAAAAATTAAGGGTTGTAAAGACAATCCTTCTAATACTTACTTGATGAGGTTGTTGTCCTCCCGACAAAAACCCGCTGAGTAAATTTTCAATCGGCCCTCTTTGTTGCTCGGGTGGATGTGGATAGTAACCGTATTGCTGAAAGATGAGACAGAAAAAAAACAGTTATAGGCAATTTTCGAGCGCCTACGTCATAAATAATGTTAATCCCCATGCAAATGTTAACACAAAAAAGAATCCAGCAGCATAAATGTCCCTCCCTCCCATTTCTACTTACTTGTCCTCCTTCCTCTTCACCTCCTCGAGGTTGTGGAGCACTGTACTGAACGTGTCCTCCTTGCCGCGCCATCTCCCTCTCCAACTGATCACTAACGTCCTCAAAGTGCGAATCAGCAGCTTTGGAAGATGAAGTAGACCTTTGAGCTCCTGCACCTCCCGTTTTTCCACCGCTCGGTTCATAAGTTCCACTACCTCCGCTAGGAGTGTCACTGTAAGTCTGGGGACCTCCAGTTTGCGCAGGATTACCACCAGTAGGAGCAATGTAAGGCTGAGTTCCTCCAGTAGGACCACTGTAAGGCCTTGTACCTATAGGAGGCTGATTACCACCTGGTGGAGGACCGGTATAAGGCTGATTAGCACCTGGTGGAGTACTGTACGGTTGACTACCTCCACCATAAGGCGTAGTGCCACCGTAAGGTGGATGTACACCACCAGTAGATGACAACAAACTAGATAGAAGTGAGTTAAGATCAATTCCTGAAGATTGTTGAGTACCTGGACCTTGATGTCCACCGGTACTTTGTTGGTAACCAGTTTGTTGATGTTGTGAACCACCAGATAATAAATTTGAAAATAATGCTCCAAAATCTGTTCCTTGTGGTTGGGTTCCAGCTGTATTAGGCCGAGGACCGGTAGGGTGAGTTTCTTGTATCGGTCTAGTAGCATTACCAGACATTAGATTAGTCAACAAACCGCCAAAATCAACACCGTGAGATTGCGAAGCAGGTTGACCTTGACCGCCAGTTTGTTGTTGACTGTTGCCGGATAGTAGACCTGATAGAAGTGAACCAATGTCTCCAGAACCCTGGGATTGTACTTGAGACCCACGTTGTTGATAAAGCCCGCCGGGTGGTTGATTAGGACCACCAGGTTGTTGGTTAGTGCCTCCAGGTTGTTGATTATGATTAGATAACAAGCCAGACAAAAAGCTTCCTATATCAGGTCCACTTTGCTGACTACCCGGGGCTTGTTGGGCACCGTGGGCTTGAGATACTTTAGATTCTTGATGTCCACTGAGTAAATTTGTTAACAAAGCAGCATAATCGACTTGACCTTGTTGACCTGGAGCACCGGCACTAGTTGGAGGTGCGGTACCAGGTTGGTTGCCGGTAGTAGCACCGCCGCCGCCGGCGAGAAGACCTGAAAGGAGCTGTTCAAAGGGTCCTCTAGATGGAGCTTGATTGATGTTAAGGTTCGTGTCTTGCGGTAGGTCGGGGTAAATTCCGTATTTCTAAGGAGATCACAAATATGTTGGAATGAATGCACTTGAAATGGCTACTTTGTTTTATAACTGAGTGCCTATTTTTTTTTGTCTTCCAGTGCAATTTTAGTTTATGGTTGTTTTTTTTTTCAAAAATTAATATGTTTAGAAGATGGAAAAATATTTTTAGGTTAAGTATTATTAGTTACAGCTAGCCAGATTGTTGAAACTGTTTTGAAATCAACCCAGGGAGCTTCAGCATGCACTTTTATTTCCAACACCATTAAAACTCACCAGGACAGGAGTGGCACTCTGTAATTTATTTTCTCAACGAAAGCGAAAAGAATAGTGAAGCGAGAATATATTTATCTCTATCTTTGTTAGTAGTACTCTATAACGTCATCTCTTATTTGACGCAAATGGTTCGACAATCCTCGTGTCATTGATAGGATTAATAATTAATAAACACAAAACTGCACATAACCTAAAACTAGTATAAAATTTGAAAATGTTTACATTCACTTTCTCAATGACTGCAACAGGAATAAATAATACGTACTTTCACGAAACAAAGGGAGATAGAAAGACCTTCTCTGGTCTCTCTTCTCTTCTCTTTATTTGCTATCGATTATAATCGTCTAGCTGTGAAAACCACCGAATGTGTTTATGGAGTACCTAATAGCGAAAAGAAGCGATTCTCTATCGTTGAAATACTAACAGAGTGCCACTCCAGCATGTGCCTTGACTGTATTATTCGCATATTGAACCATTTATTAATTCGCAAACAAATAGAAGAAGCCAAAATAAACTTTAACAAAAATGCACTGTTTTGGACAAAAGGCAAACTAGGCAGTTAGTTATTAAAGAAATCACCCTGTTAACCGAAAAATATGGGAAATGTTAAATTTAATAAACATAAAAATAATTCAGCTCTATTTCAGTTAACATGATTCAGTGTAGATACAAAACAAAGCAATAAAATATAGAATAAATTTTAATTAAAATTACTTACAGCATTATTATGAGCATACCCTCTCTGAGGATCATTTCCACCACCTAAAAATTTTCCTACAAGCATTCCTGCAGCTCCACTCTTAATAGCTCCTGACAGTAACGATTGAGCTCCATCCAAAAAGCTGTCAAATGACGATTGAGGTGCTGCCTACAATAAAAAAAACCTTCCAAAAACAAGTTTTGTATTGAGAAACAAACTTACACCTGGTGGTAGTGGAGGGCCATAGCCTTGAGGAGATCCATAACCTTGAGGAGGTCCAGGTGCATACCCACCAGGAGGAGGATAATATCCACCTTGAGGAACTTGTTGGTTCCATTGTTCAGTTTCAGTGTGAGTTACTTTTTTAACATTTTCCCCAGCACCTAATCCCATTATACCTTCCCAAGATATAAGAGTAATACTAACTTCTCCATCGATAAGGAGGTCTGTTACTTTAGAGTATGGAACTCTATGTGAAAATTCACAGAAATGTTGTCCATTTACTGCTATCTACAAATATAATTAGTTTTATTTGAAAATTCTTAAATCAGTATTAGTAAAGTTGAACCTTGTAATTACTTTCATCTACTAGTAAGATTATTTCCCAAGATTCTGCTTCTCCAATATTTAGTTGACCTTCCCCTTCTTCTTCACCCCATTCTTCATTTATATATGAGTTTCTAGCTATATAACCTTGTTTGTGTCGTATGGAAAGATGGAGGGCTGTATCATCACTAGGTCTTGGACCTACTTGGAAGTTAATATTAAATCTGGAACAAATAATGTCCAGACTCTAATTTATATAGTATTATTCTTGATATAATTATAATGGTGATCATACGAAGGTCAAGGCAATTAATAAATAATTGAAGGAATATGATAGCGTTATTTTTAATACAGTCATCTTTATTTATAAAGGTGAAAATTGTAAAGCCAAATTTACCTGTCAGAGTCTGGATGACTTACTCCTTGAATTCTACACATTCGCCCAGGAACCAGCCCTCCTGGAATCTTACCCTTATAAGGGACATCCTAAAATTGTTTAAACTAATAGTAACTGTAATTTTTATGTGATAAAAACTTACTGGTTTCACTATAGGATTCTCCATTTATAATCAACACTAAACTATATATTTTTTACTACTATACAAACACTCCGTTAACGTTATATCTATTTTTGTACTTTTGGCTAGGAATTTTTCTTTCTATGAATTGAATAATTTTATATTGGAGGTCAGCATTAGAGGAGGGGTTAAAATTGACGGTGATGAGGTAATAGCTATTTTTCAGGAATGCAGTAAGACGCAATGTTTACAAATCGGGCTACTGAAAGATAGGCAGCGTGAGTACATGGAAGTGTAATAATGGTTGCAGAAGATGTAGGGTATATTTATTTAAAAATAAATTTATTTTTATTATATTATATTGTTATATTATATAATGGAAAACAATTCATATATATTATTTAGATTAGAAATAAAATTTCGCACTTTATTTTTTGTGCAAAAGATACATCAGGTTAATATTTTTTTTTATTTATGATTGAAAAAGATTTATTCTAAAATAGCTAGGTAGATTTTTTTATAAATAAATAGGTGTACGTGGTCCAATTCACTGAACCGTCCATCTCGGATAAATATCTAAGTGCATTGTCCTTTGAACTAAAGGAGTATCCACCTTTCGAAGGGCAGTTATGGAGTTAGGAGTTTTTAAAATGTCAAATAGGTACTAAAATATAAAATAAATAAATAGAAAATAAATAAATATTTCTATAAAAATTACTACGAAATGTCAGTATATAAATAATACTTTTTTGCATTTTTTTAAGCTTATGGAATACCTATATCTTTGTTTTCTACCACTTTTAATTTATATATATACCATGCATAATAACGACTTAATATTCTTATCTATGCTATTTGTTATAAAATTATCTTTATTATTCCCTTATTTATTTGTATAAATTTATAATAAACACCACCATCACCACATATTAATACTCATTTTGCCCAGATACAGTCCTGATTTTATCAACCTACACATTTGAATTTTAATGAAAAAGAATACTGATGACGATGACTCATACCTCGTTGTTCTCTTCACTTCTTTTCCAAGAAAACATTACGATCGACAATGTTCGGATTCTCTCGCCACAAGTAGATATCTGATTGGGTTGAACTTGTGTAGCCACTGGCTATTAGAACACAGTTGCCAGACTTCACTTTCGATACACCGTTTACAGATATTGTTCAATATATTACTCAAAGTTAAAAGCAATAAAAGGATTGTTATTCATCCAGTTGGATATATTGTTGTTTGTAAATTAATAAATAAACTAATTGATTTTTGCTGTTAACAAAATAATACTCGTTTGTTTATACGTTCTTTTTGTATCCTGTGTTATTTATGTAAATCTGGCAGCAGAGCAGTTGATATTTCTGTTGGTGACATCATACCAGTCCAGTCGGTGGTTCTGTTCTGAGAAAGGGTTTCCCTTCGGCAGTGAGTCATTCGACGTGCTTTTCTTGTCGTAGTCGTATTGTTTTCAAATTTGCTGATATTTTTCTAACGTAAATAAATCGTGTTTTTTAACAGTGTGTAATTTTTAACAACGAAAATAATACAGCTGTTTCTTGAAGTTTTGTCGATCAAGGTTAACTAGATTAACAAAATGAAGTCTGATCTCAGCGACGGCATGTCAAATCATTCGGATTTTTCAAATGACAGTCAAAATTCGGTTTCTACAGCGGAGTTTTTGGCCAATATGGGAAATGGAGTTATTTTAAGTCAAGCTAATGTAAGTTTCCTACATGATTTTTTTCGTGGAATTATAGTACATTTACTTGAAGATAATTATGTTTGAAGTATTTTTAGGTTAGGTTTTGTTTAAGTTTGTTTTTGTTCATTAAATATAGTTTTTGTTGAAATTTATGGAATTTTAAAGGCAGGTTTCAAATGTTTTCGATTATTTTTGGGTGAAAAATTTTAAATTTTTTAATCCTATATCACTGGCGTACATATAGGGAAATAAGGTAACAATATGAGATAATATAGCACAATAAACTTGTGAGATTTTAAATTACAATTTCCATATTCACAGATAAGGATTTTCACAATTTTTAATACTTTTGATAAAAGCGCGAGCAGTGGTGTTGCCAGGAGGAGGGTATATAGATGAAAAGGGGTGAAACATGGTACCTATTAATTGAATTCTGAAAACTTACAGATTATTAAAAAATCTACAACTTTTTTCTTAGTCACTTTTTGACGTAACCTTAAAATGTTCTAGAAAAGTGCAAAAAAAGTTTCAAGTGCTTTTCTTCAAAATATATTTTTCCGGAAATATAAATGAAAATAACAATAGATTTCGGTATTTCCAAAAGATTGGATTTTAGCAAAAGAGAAGTGTAAAGTAAATACCTTTTATTTGTTGTTCGTTATCTATATGATCATTTTGTTGTTATCAGTTTCTGGAAGTTGTTAAAATATGGTACCACTGGAGATAAAAATAAAATATTTTTAGATACCTGGAATTTATGATGAAAAAAATTAATTATAATAGGTATACCTTAGAGAATTGAATAGAGAGTGTATCAGTTTTTTACCACAAACACAACAATTTTTTAAGTACTTGTATGTAATGTCTGTTGGGGTGGTTCATGGGAATTTAAGTCTTGCTGGTCCCAATCCCAAGCATACTCGATGGGATTGGTGTTGGGGGATCGAGGTAGCAGTGCCAAATGCGGGGTACCAAACTTTTATAGAGCAATTTAGTTCAGTAAAATTTATAGGTTATGTATTGTTTTATTTGTGAATATTTTTTAATGATTTTTAAGAAACCACATTTGAATATAAAAGTGTATATATATAAAATTATAATTGATAATTGAATACGTGAGATTTTCAGCGTATAGCACGCTACATTTTTTGATTACATGGAATTTTAAATAAAAAAAGGTTTTCCCAAATTTATCGATAAATATAGATCAGGTAGAATACTGTATATATTCTTGTAAAAGGCTTTTTTCCTATGAAGGCAAATAAAACTATAAGTACCTAAATACCTAATATGAATAAATCAATTATAAATAATAAATATACAATAGAGGGTTCTATGTAATATTTTCCTCCATTATCAACAGCTATCAAAACAATAAAAGCCAATCTATAAAAAATATTATAAAAATTTGACAGCAAGGCTAGCATTGAAGCTATTTTCATTGGCTCAAGGCTGGCTCATTGGCACATGCCAACGGTAAATCGCGGCATAATGTGGACTCGCCTTAAAAAACACATCAACAAAGAGATATCCGAATTTCTCTAACTGCTGTCAAAATGGGATCAGTATTTTTATTTACCCATACCTTCAAAACGAGATTTTAAAAGGGTTAAAACTTTTTGGCGTCGGGACGCCTAGACGACGTTTTACAGGCGCCCCGGAATCGTGTTAGACGTCTCCGACGTCGTATTTTCCACTTTCCATTGATGTATACCGGGTTTTACGAATGTTGAGGGGCGCCAGTATGTCTTTAAGGAAAAAATCAATATTATCCACCATAGGCGTACGCTAATCACGACAGAACTATCAAATATTTGATTAATTTAGATTTTCTGCTAAGGTAGAATCGTCCTGTATAAGTTTCTCGATAGAACTTAAACTGACCTCCTAAATTCAGTTGTAATGTTCGTGTTAAAAGCTACATAATCACAAAGATTAAAATTGTTCGTTAAGTACCTTCTATTTCAGAGTTCAAATACCATTTTGACCAGTGACCTTTTTGAAATAAAAAATAATGAGTAGGCGTAGAACAAACGAAAACGAAATACTGCCGTGGTCTATTATAGAGGTATTTAAATTTTTTTAAACGAGTAAAGTTTAGGTACCTCTGATTTACAGTATTCTATTTATCTGTTTTTTCTTTCCAACAAAATGAAAATATATACGTAGGTTATTACATTCGCGTGGCGATTTCACCCCCTAGTAAAGTTCGCACCCCCTGACCGACAATTTACGACAGATCGGGGACTACCCCAAACGTATCCCTTCCAACTATGTAGCCCTTGCCCTTGCTTCCAACTCACGCACAAATTATATTAATTCCATAGGCGTGGAGAGAAAGGGAAAAGGTATTCATTTTAGTAGAGGAAAAATATAAATAGTTTTTTAGCCGCCATTTTACATGGGTTGACATCTGTTTTAGAGAGAAATACGGTATAGCAATTTGTATGAGTGTAGACCCGTGGAAAAGTGTTGAATAGTAATGTTACAGTATTTCAAATGAATATTCAAAATTACTTACCCATAAAAAAAGCTCTTATTGTAATATGGAGAAATTTGTTCTAAAAGGGATGGTCACATACACACCTCTATTTTGGTTTTAAAACAAGCAATGGCTGGTCCGTGATAGCTTACATGTGTTAATAAAACATCTCACTTTAATAGTTTGAATCTGTTATTATAAAACTATGAATACACACCACATTAAAGTCACTATATAAACATTTTTAACTGATATTATAAACTAGTTTCCGCTGGAATTCTGTATTTTGAAATCGACAATCTGTCAAGTTAGGCACTTATTGGCGACTTAATATTGGTCAAGTTTGAGAAGAATTTAAATATTAACATCTGCCCCTAAATAGGTAGGCAACTAAACTGACATATTTGGATATTCCATAATTTATCCAATTTATTCTGATAGACTTAAATACATAGAATGGATGTACCTATTACAAGAGTTGTAATTAGAACAAATTTTCCTGTATATTTGAAGTGATGCCGACCGAAGGAAAATAACATAACTTTAATTTAATTTAATAATTTTCCATAACTGTAGAATATACTAATTTGGTTTATCCAGTGATTTTTATAATTACCATTCGACAACAGTAAAGTTTCTATTTTAAATTAAAACATTTAACAATTTTAAAATATTTTAAAAAGAACATATTATAACAGACCCAATTTAGATCGCGTGGCTTGCATAATTTAAATCGTCAATTTCACTTCCCAAATGTAAATTTCCCAGAAGCGTAAATTTAAAAAAAAAACAGCTTTTAAAAATTAATTTGTAGAAGTTCACATTCTCTCGTTCCCCACCTTCTAGATTTCTTACGTCATCCATCAATTTATTCTTACTAGTAAACAGAACCGACGTGCTCGTATACAAAACCAACGGGTGGAAGTGAGAACGCTTGTACTCGTAGCCTTGCAAGTTTATAAAAGCAGTTTCGCTAAACGAGCCTCACTTCATTTGTTTCAAGTAAATACCGTGACTCGATTACGATTGGCACAGTATTTGTTTGATAACGTTTTTGTGGTGAAAAAGAAACTTATTTTTCAAGGTTATTTATATTAAGGTTAAAGCCTACTTATGTCGCAGTTAGTGCCTTTTTTGAATTTCGGATTGGACCATACTTACAGTGCAGACGAGAGTGACTTTTTGTATAATTACGAGCTTTCTGATAAGTCTAAAATGGTGAGTTTTTCAAATTGTATTGTCATGTTCGTTCCTAACCTATATTGACCTGCCTGGTGTTAATAAGATGCTATTTTTTTGAGTCTGAACGTTTGTTTTATTCAGTGTCAGAGTTCAAATTACGTAATGTGTTTACAACCTATAATTTAATATTTAACTTTTTGATTGTATTATTCATACTTCATATCTACCTACCTAATTATTTTGGGGTTAGAATTTACTACTCATAAAAAATAGAGTTAATTTTCAACTAGGTAAATTGTATGCTATATAAAACAATTATAATTTCATCAAAAACAGAGCATTTCCCATTTAAATGAATAACAAAATGATGTACCTATAAAATTTTATTTCTGTTGTAAGTATAAATAAATACAATTACTTAATATAATTTTCTGTCTAAGAAACCAATGGGAAGGACTTTGAAATATAAAAGTTTCACATTTACAACAGTTTTTACTTTCCATTTGTCTGTCTAACTTGGTTTTCTTCCGTCTTTTTATCTATAATGGCTGATATCTTGAAAATTTACTTTCCTTCCTGGAATTTCGTTCAACACAATATCGTTTGGGTATCTAGAAAAAAAGCAAGGTAAAAATAAATGACAACAATTAATAAATATATCTACTTGGTTCAAGTTTAAATAAAATCTTACACAATATTATAGATAATGACTCATCCTATCTCGTGTAGGTATCGAAAATGTGTTCAGTATTATTGCTGATATAAATGTTTACAAAGATTATTAAATTAAATCGCAGTTTTTTAATGACTTGTATATCTGTGATTTGATTACGCTGGTTAATAATTAATTAGAAACAAATTTTGAATATCTTTATTCACTTTTAACAAACTAAATATGGAGGCTTTTTACGGGAAAGTTAGCTTTTGACGAAAAAATCTACTTTCTAACGCTATTTTATTACCACCGAATGAATTTTGATATGAAATCATTAAAATTAAATGTATATACCTACCGTGTGTCTCCAAAGTTTTTGGCACGTTCCTCCCTCTTAAATATTTTTTTACATAAAAATTACGTACAGGGATTTAAATTATATCATCTACTTCCCATATAAGTGTTAAAAATTGCCTTAAATCGTAGGAAACATCTGCAAATATGTCTATTAATTAAAAACAGTGTAATAATCAAAGTAATTCGAACCGTTTTTATAAGGTTAACTGGCTTTAATTGTCCATTTCCGTTTTTTACTCGACAATCTATATCTACGTTTGTTTATTATTACTCATAATTTTTAGGAGTTGATTTTAGAGGCATAGGTCGTGTATCTGTTGTGATATTAAAGCTAGATTTTGACAATCTACAGTTGTATAGTGTCGTTTGCACCAATAAGAGCGCAAAATGCCTACCGCTAGAGCTGTTGTTATGTTGTTTTGTCGAGACATACATTTTCTCCGAAATTTAGCACAAGTATGACCAAACACAATAAATTTTGAATATTTGGGCCCCCTTTTGAGGGTAAATTAGATTGCGGGGGCTTCAAAAATATATTTTTTATAATTTAAAAAAAAAAGGAATTTTAAAGTTGATTGAAAAAAGTCTATTAAAAGTGTATAAGTCTGTATTTAACGACTATGTTATGTTTGTTATTATTTCAATGTTTATTTAATAAAGTTTTCCCAGTAAAACTGATTCATGTAACAAACATAATCAACAATTACCTACAGGAAGTTTTCAAATCTCAATTAACATCTTTTTAAAAAAAATATTTGGCAGTTTTTCAAAACTTTATCTCGTTTTATATCCGACTAATATAAGATGGGTCATCGAAAAAACCACTTGGCAAGCACCCTTGTACTAGATATTTATTATATATTTAAACAGCGTATGGGAATCCCCGTGAAAAATTGATTTTTAGAGTAAATAATGGTTTAATCGACATTTGGAGAAGAATCTTCCAATATTTTGTTGGTATAGTCTGTTCATACAGAAATTATAGTCATTTATACGTCTGAACATATGGTTGAAACAGTCCCCAAATGATTTTTTTATGTTAATTTTCGTTTCAAGATGAATATTTGTAATTTTCAGATACAATTATTATGAAAAATGTATTATTTTACGTGTACTTTCGAACAATGAGCAATAAATAGTATTATGTGGCAGAAATTCTTGATGTATTACGATGTTATTTGCGAATTTTTTTTTTGTTAACATCCATAATATAGGTCGTGACGGTTTTATCAGGTCGACGTGTTCGAGACAAAGGCGATGATAGATCATGTTTATAAAAAATATTTAATGAAAAACGTGCTGTTTTCAAAACATCCAGATAGTCTGACTGGATTGTGAGTCAATAGGTCGATAGGAATTAACACGTGTTGGAAAATTTTTATTGTGATAAAAATTCATTTGTCATATTTTGTTTAAAAGTTAAAGTTTGTTTATAATAAAAACAAATTATATATATATAGCTTTTAAACAGGCCTTTTAGGCCCATAGCTTTGTAATTCCTCTCCATACTTTTCTATCTTTGGCCTTTTCTCTCCATCGGTTCACATTCTTTTCTTTCAGGTTTTCTAGTACAACATACCTCCATCTTTTCTTTGGTTTGCCTCTTTTCTTCTTGCCTTCCGGAACTCTCCATGCTATTTATTTCACTATTCTTCCTCCTTCCATCCTTTCTATGTGCCCTAACCACTGAAGTCTTCTTGATGTAATAGTTGCATCTATTTTGGGTTCACGATAAATGTTATATAATTCTTCGTTAGTCCTTCTCATATACACTCCTTCTACTTTTTTCCCTCCCAGAATTCTTCTTAACATTTTCCTTTCCCATCTAATTACACTTTCTCTTTGTTTTTTGTTTAAAACCAATGTCTCACAACTATACAATATCGTAGGCTTCAATATAGTACTGTACAATCTTAGTTTTGATTTCCTTGACAGATGCTTTGACCGGACTAGGTGATTTATTGCTCCTGCACTTTTGTTAGCTTTCATGATTCTATTTTTAATTTCCTTTTCTTCACTACAACTTCAGATCTGTTCCTATTTCAAAACTTTCTGAGCCTTCACCTCTGATCTGTACAGTACTAGTAGTTTTGATGAGAGTCATCTTCACAAGATTCACCAATTTTCTTGGGATCTCGAACTCATTCAAAGCCTTCAACAGGTTACTTCTGGAGATGGAATCATATGCCTGCTTAAAATCAAGGAAAAGTACTAGTACTGATATCCTTTACTCAGCATGATGTTAAAATTTCCTTCATTGTAAATATCTGATCTGTCGTTCCTCTCCCTTTTCTGAAGCCAGCTTGGTATTCTCCTATTACTTTTTTTGAGATCGGTTCTAATCTTTTCTTAATCATAATAGCTAGGACCTTATATACGACATCTAATAATTCTCTCTGTAATTATTACAATCAGTTGCATCTCCTTTTTTTAGAATAGGTACCTATTATCAGAGAATGGTTCCAATTTTTGGATATCCTTTCTTTTTTCCACATATCCAGTATTAATTCGTAAACTTGTTGTTTCAGTTCTTCACCGGCATATTTAATATTTTCTGCTGTAATTCTGTTCATACCAGGGCATTAAAAACAAATTATAAGGTTTTTTTAACCAGCTTCTGTCCTCTTTGTCACATTGTTACCGATTAGCACGAAAAGTTTGAGTTATTTGACATTTTTTTCATCATCTTTTTTTACTAACCCTATACAATAGGGGTCTCCAAACTACGGCCTGCGGACCATATCCGGCCTCTGATCCTTTTACCCGGCCTGCGAAAAAGAAAACTACACCCCTAGAACTACAACATAATAAAAATTTAGACATTTTGTTGAAAAATGTGAAAAAAGTTGCCACCCAGTATAGTTGGCCCTCCTGAACATACCCTACCTATCAGTTTGGCCCTAATGCTGAAAAGTTTGGAGACCCCTGCTATACAATATGTCCCCCCTAAAAAAAGTTGATCATAATTAAAAACTGCGATTAAATATGTAATTACATTCGTTTAAATTATTTTATTTTTACTAATGTTTCTATTTTGAATGAACTTTTATCTCTTGTGATTACGAAACACATGATAATCTTTTAGGTTTTCCATGTTTTTTTAATAATTTTGCAATTAAACCGCAGAATAAGTGCATATTCATTTATTTTGCAAATAATAAAATACATACAAACACTAAGTTATAAAATTAACATCATATTAATGTTAGAAACAAGCAAATTTTATTTCTACTCATACTAATGCTTCGACATATCCAACTTTTTTTAGTTTTATTTTTTGATATTGTCAAATTTACTCTTGAGTGAAATTAATATTTTTTGACAAACCCCGTATACGAATAAAAAATTCAATAATTGATGACTGTATTCTCGGTTTTAGATAATGCAGAACTTTTTATGAAGAATATCTTTTCTTCCTAAAATCAATAATAAAAAAGTTTTCCATATGAGTCCAACTTGAGGGGACATATTGTATACTGAAGAAAAATGTGGGTTTGTGTTTGAAGAAAAAATTGTTTATCCAGTGAAAACTAGTTCACATTTATTATTTCATTTACTTACCAAGTTATAATGGGTGTACGTTATTAATGAGACTAAATGAAGATAATTAGGCAGTACACAACCATGCCATCCATCCTTTGTCTTTTGTACGGAGGTTATTTTAAGATATTTAACCATTGAACAAAAAGGTCAAATGCACGTGGCGACGCGGGTTTATAGAATAGACAATAAGTATAAAAGAACTACTTGATTTATCTCTCTCGATGTACAGGACGTTCCAATATTAAAATATACAAATTTAATAACAGTTCCATGTTTTTTTTTTTAAATATGACCATGTTATTTTCAGACAAAGGACTTTTTATAAGTTTTACTATACAGAACTATTTTCTGTGTTTTTACAAAATTTTATTCGCCTTATTTTCGGAGGTAATCGTCAATTTTAATACATTTCTTTGTATAACTTTGAAACTGTTCATTTTAAAATAATAAAAAATTGTTTTTTATAATCTTTAAAGGATGAACTATTATCAGTATATTTTTAAAAATTTTAGAATCGGTAGATTTCGAGATAATGGGGATAAACGGTCAATTTTAATATATTTATTTGAATAACTTTAAAACTGTTTATTTTAAAATAATAAAAAATTGTTTTCCATAATATTTAAAGGAAGAACTATTATAAGTGATTTTTTAAAAATTTTACGACCGGTAGATTTGGAGATAAGGGGGAAAAACGGTCAATTTTAATATATTTCTTTGAATAACTTTGAAACTGTTCATTTTAAAATAATAAAAAAATGTTTTCTATAATCTTTAAACGAAAAACTATTATCAGTGATTTTTTAAAAATTTTACGATCGGTAGATTTGGAGATAAAGGAGATAAACGGTCAATTTTAATATATTTATTTGAATAACTTTAAAACTGTTTATTTTAAAATAATAAAAAAATGTTTTCTATAATCTTTAAAGGAAGAACTATTATCAGTAATTTTTTGAAAATTTTACGATTGGTAGATTTGGAGATAAGGGGGATAAACGGTCAATTTTAATATATTTCTTCGAATAACTTTGAAACTGTTCATTTTAAAATAACAAAAAAATGTTTTTTATAATCTTTAAAGGACTAACTATTATCAGTAATTTAAAAAAAAAATTAAGATCGGTAGATTTGGAGATAAAGGGGGTAAGCGGTCATTTTTAATATATTTCTTTAAAACCAGTCATTTTAAAAATTTAAAAAAAGTTTTCTACAATCTATAAAAAAATAATTGACTATTTTCTGTATTTTTTGAAAATTTAGACTCATTAGATTTAAACATAAAGGGGGTAAACGATAAATTATATTATATTTCTTTGAAAACATTTATTTCAAAATTATAAAAAATATATTTAAAACCCTCAAAACAAGCCCTTTTATTTGATATATCACTTGGTAGAGTT
>CAJUYG010000615.1:144232-158639 GCA_910591675.1 Galerucella calmariensis
TGGCGTATTTACAGTGTTGCCAGATCTTCAAATTTCCGAGAAAATACGAAATTACAATTTATCGAATCACCCTGTATATCAATAGTATTTCCAACTTTTATGTATAACCATTTACATAGACTCTAGTATTTCGTACAAATATTTATTCTATTTACTTTCAAACATCATAAATTGATAATGGTTATCTCGAAGTGAGGTTATAATCGTTTTACAACTTTTTTTTTATTATTGATTTATACGTTCAATGTATTTAATCGCAATTAAAGGCGTTGTTGGACGTAATTTTCTAGTTCGTGAATTTTTATTGACCTTGGAGACTAAAAAGGTCGGGTCCACTTTAATATACTTGTTGATTCTTGTCGAGGTATTCGAATTATGAGATATTCGGAAGACGTATTTTTTTATTTTTGTCATACTATTGTTCGCGAAATTTAATGACTTGTAGGTAGGTACCTTCTGTGTGTAAATTATGAGTACTGTTTTAATCTGTTGAAAAAGTACGATTACCTTTCGGTGATTGACCTTATAATTATCTGGCTTTGAACATACCTACGTAGTGTGGTTATAGCATGTATACTAATGTTCTGTTGTAATAAAATGTAAATGAAAGCGGAAAATGGCTACGAGAGTATACCTAGGTACTAGTATAACTGCGAACGGCCAAAATTTTGTACCTAATTACATATTATGTAAACACAAGAAAAATATAAGTCATACCCGTCAAGGGTGAAGAGTGTGCAGCGCGGGTGTTTGAAAGAGCTCGCAGAGCACGTTAGTTTGGCCCAGCTATATAAAATATCAAATATCGCGCGAAATCGGTTTGTTTTTCAATTGTGGACCTTATTATGCTTTAAGCTGTATCTCATGCTTGCAGTTTTTTCATCATTATGACAATTATAATAGTATTTTATGCAACGATCATGTAATGATAGCCATTAAGACACGGGCATGTTGTAGGATACGTATATAATATGCGAGTGTATTAATGGCCATTACATGAAAGTTGCATACAATATTTTTTCTACTCCGATTAATAAGAAAATTATTTAATTAATAATTTTCATTTATTATAAAAAACAAGAACAATGAAAGGAATTTCAACAAATAAATTATTTGACAGCTGTCAAATTAAGTGTCACTTAATAGGTATGTTCGCCTGCAATAAAAGTGTAGCACTGATCTGTATAATTTTGAAAAATTCAGGTCTATCTGTGAAAAAATGCGTGTAAAATTGCTAAATTTGGGACTATCTATGTATATTGTATTTGTATACTGCAAGAAGCATTAAAACATAATTAAAATAAATAAAGTCGTATAGCTCAGTGCTACATTTTTATTGCAGGGAACAGACCTAATATAATTAATTTCAGAAATGTCAACCATGTATCCATGGCTATATTGAATATTGTGCGAATGCCGCATTCCTATTGGCTTAAAAATCTGTATCATAATGAATATCATTATGATGATTTTAATCTTCTAATAAGTATATTATAAAATTCGTTGCTATGGTAACACAATATTTTGTTTATGCATGGAACTGGTCAAGGCTAACTAAATGATAATACATCCTCGTATATTAAAAAATAATTTTTTTCAGACTAACCCCAACCAAAAAAAAGTATTAAATTTTTAAAAGAACGCCCGATATGGTTAAAAGTTTTCGTCTCCAACACCCACTTCAACAAAAAACCATTTAAATTTTTTTATTCTGATTTCTCACGATTCTTACCTTCTTCGTTGAGGCAAACATAAATTGTATGGTTCCAAATGCCAAGCAAGGTTAATCTGACGTTTACACAGAATTACTAGGTAGTAGAGAAAATTACATTTCAGACGTATTACCTAGAATTTGAATGAGTCACTGTAAGTTATGAATGAGTTTTTATTGGATTTGTTTAGGTGTAATTTGTAAGATAGTATTTAATTCAAAAAATACGATTACTATTTCCATGTATATTAATTTTTATTTTTTTGGTGTAAAAAAAAATTCCACTGTTAATTTTGACATACGCAGAATGGCCAACTATCAAAAAAAAGTCTTCTTTTTTAATTTAAAAACTCAGCTGTCAAGACTATTCAGCTATTAAGACAATTTAACAGTTATAGGGTGTGCAAATTTTTATTTTTCATTTTTGTATGAAAATAAGTGAAAAAAACGTTACCTCGTGCTATATAAAAAGTATTTAAACAGTTTCAATATTTGCGTAACGCAGAAAAACCGCAAACCGGAAATTGTGGCTAACAATGTGGCGTCGTTAACAGAAGTTTGTCGCTTGTTGGATACTGTACAGACAAATAAATTATGGTTAGTTTGTTTTTTCATCTTCTAAATTTATCAGTAAGTGCTTGTTAATGCTTTATATACGGAGTGAATCAAATTTATGGAATGAAAATAATTAATAGTAGATTTACCAACTTTACTATTTTAATTTTTATGCTTCACGCTGTAAATAACAATCTTTTTTGTTGAAATGAAAAATATTTTCGTTTATTGATGCTTTCAGTTTTAATATTGTAATAAATATAATCGTTCGTAGAAATACCTGAAATAAAGATAAATATTTATGTGTGTGTGTTCCTCTAAAATATTATGTAAAGTGAAACTTAATCTTTTTAAACCAGTTTATACCACTTCTAGTATCAATTAGGCACCTGCCCTTTCTAATGATAAAAATTTCTTATTTTTTTTAAGTGGTTCTCTATAATTTGCTTCTATCCTCCAAATATTAACTTGGCTTACTTTAAATTTCCATCTTTGAAAACCCATAGCTCGTAAACGAAGATAATAAGACTCAATTACTATTATATCACTCTTTATATCTAATATAAAAAATATAGTCACCGATATTCTTATTTTTACGTCGCCCTGTATAAAATCCACCTTTTGCTCGGGTATGTAAAGTATTTCCGATTTGTATGAACTTCGTCGAGCGTTCTAAATATGACTCATCAACGGAATTGTGTACCATCGTCTGCCATCTCCAAACACAACATCTCTTAACCACCACGCAGATCCGGCTTAAGTTAATTTTCTAGTAGTTTTTCGCGTTTTTAATGAATGTAATAGCCGTCGGGGCATATAGCCCGGGAAGTAGTTGTTGCTTCTTAAGTGAACGGTCATTGTTTTTAGAAAAATATTTTTC
This sequence comes from Galerucella calmariensis, assembly GCA_910591675.1. Lineage (NCBI taxonomy): Eukaryota > Metazoa > Arthropoda > Insecta > Coleoptera > Chrysomelidae > Galerucella > Galerucella calmariensis. Next base: position 147,379 of record CAJUYG010000615.1, read on the forward strand.
AAAGCCTTAGAATAATTATTATTCTGCTATATTATGTTGAAACTGTTTACTTTTAATATTTGTAATGTTAAAACCGCACCTACATTTTATTTATAAAATTATTTGCGAATTAGATTGACGTCTAGAGGTTATATTGTCAGCCATGAACCAGTAAACGTGAAATTTGATCTAAAACTGGAGGCTACAAAGATTAAATCAAAATTATTTTGAAGAGAAATTTCAAACATACAATTTTACGCGTTATTTGTAAAGGTTGCTCTCATTTGTGTAATGCAGTGTGACGTACTAGCCCCTAATCGACCTTAAACCGACCAATCGTATTAGTTCTATCATTGTAAATCTGCATATATGTAGTTCTGTGTATGACAAAACAAAAGTCAATCAAATTTGAGGTTATGTATCATAAAATTTGCATGCTGTTGCCAAATTTGTAGAAAAAAAGACAACAATAAGCTTACAAAACATATGACAAACGGACAAAACAAAGAATATGCACAGCCAAAGACGACTAAGGTCACAGAACAAAACGTCATTCACGCTGACATACGTCATATTCCATTACCAACAGTGTTGCCGCACTAAAGTGGTCTAATTTGTTACAAACAATGCAACTGAGTGAATGATGCTCTATTATATATTTAAAAAGGAGTAAAGTTACTAAATAATAGTATTTTATAAACCTTTACCTTTTTCTCGCAATAGATGGACCAAAATTTTAATAAAAGAAAAATCATCATGCTATCCTTGCATTTCTTAGTTATTCGATAAGCTCCATACCTTGAATATTAAATTGCATTAACCAGAATAACTTTTATTACCTTATCAAGCATTCCGTGGATGTTTTAACGCAATCTGCGGCGTTGCCAAATCGTATAAAATATCATTAAGTTTCATTCACAATTAAACCAAAAGTAGTAACTGAATATGGAAGCCCAGAAGAAGGGCTAATTGATAAGAATTATTTCCTTTAATCTACCAAAGCTATATAAAAAGTTGATATTGACGTGACGTCATCTGACAGTCGCCCTGATGTATCCGATAATACACAAGCGTTCTTGATAGTAGGTCTGTTCGTATAGTGGTGGAAAGCGTTGCAGAAAGAACAAGATGCAGACTAAGTAGAGAGGGAATTTCTTAGAAATCAGACAACCTGGGACATGCCACAAGACGGTATGATGAAAAAGTATATAAGGAATTAAGCAACAAGAAGGAATGGGATCCAAATACCATTACCAGACTAGGAAAGAATACCATTCAATGGTACACAGACGGCTCAAAACCAATAGAAGGAACTGGGATAGGAGTGTTCGGGCCAGGAACCAAACACTCTGAAAGCTTGGGAAAAACCCCAAGTATCTTTCAAGCGGAAATCCACGCCATAAGAAAGTGCGCCCAGTTCAATATTGATAAAGGATACAGAAGACAAAGGATTATCATAATGTCGGATAGTCAAGCAGCCATTAAAGCACTGAGCTCTTGTGTAATCTGTTCCAAAATGGTGTGGGAATGCCTAGACAAACTCAATGAACTAGGCGAGAACAATATAGTCACCTTCCTATGGATTCCAGGACACACTGGAATAGAAGGAAATGAAATAGCAGATGAACTAGCAAAGAGGGGCACTAAATTACCTTTCTCGGGGCCTGAACTCTTTAGCGGAATCTGATCAGATCTGACCATTGGAAAGATCTACTAGGGCTTTTAATCTACTAATCAAAGACTCTTCTGGGTAACGACAACCAGTTGATATCAAATGAATGCATAAGTCGAAGTAAAACTACTCTAAGAGTTTTAACAGAGATCCTTACGGGACATTGTCTCCTGAATGGGCACCTGAAAAAGCTGAAAATAGTGGAGGAAGAAGAATGCAGATTTTGTGGCATGGAAGAAGAAACCTTCATCCACATACTTTCCAACTGAACAGCACTTCAGAATCCTGGAGCACAGCACCTGGGAGATTACTGGATAGAAGAGGAACATTTACCTAAGTTAAAGCCTGCAGACATCCTAAAATTCCTCCGGGAAATAGGACTAAAGGAACTACTAGTTTCTAAGACTCTCCTCAGAAACTGGGTAGAAGTAAGGGGACACAATAGATCTTTTAGGTCTCAGTGACTGTCAATCCAAAATACATACATACATACATAGGTCTGTTCGTAGAGTAGTCAAAAACAATTGGAAACTGGACGACTCATGCGCAGTGGATAAAAACCGTTCACAAAAAGACTGCGCATGAGTCGTCCAGTTTTCAACCGTTTTTGACTGCTCTACGAACAGACCTAATGATTTTGATTGTGAAATTCCAATAAAATACCCGTCAAAACTCTCTAGAAAGATTAATTACTTTCGGAAGTACTCGTAACGTTGGGTATTCCCTGTAAAAACAATTTGTAATAATAACAAAATGTCTAACCACACTTTTCGAGTGTCATGTGTCTGTTTTGCAAAGGACGTTGATCTTCGTGCCAATAAAATGGCGAGTGCGCGATTATAGAGCATCGTCTAATCTTAACGTTGATTATTAGTAGCGGTTGATTGGACGTTAGAACGTGACTTTTTAAACGTTCTTTCGCTGTTTTGTTGGTTTTTTTAGTATTGCTAAAAATAATTACGCTATCCGCGCCACCTCTAGATCTAAATAAAGCACAGTGGGCGACAAATGAAAATTTCCACTTGGCCATTTTCATTTTTCGACTAGTCGAGCCTCGGAGAAGTCGGTGTGCTCGGCTTTTTTTTCAATTTTTTTTTTCTAATCGAACGAACGAATTTACTATCGATCGGTAGTATCGATTTTATTTTGAAACGACATATTATTATTTTACGCGTAATTTGTTTTTTTTTTCGCGATTTTTTTTTATAATTTTTCGATTTTTGTCGAAATGGAATTTTTGGATCAAAAAGAAATTACTCATTTTTTGGCACAGGAGTTGTTCTATCAACAGGTAAATTGTTTTTTTGCTCTAGTTTTATTGTGTGATGCTTTTTAACCGTTTTAATACAATAAATACAAAAAAATTTCTTCAATTCGATATGTGATAGTTCTAAACACGTGTATCTTTGATCCCAAGATCCTATAATGGGTAGTTTTCGAGATACAGCATCTTAAATTCCATATTTTACAATAAATCCAACTTTGAGGTACTGTATCTCGAAAACTACCAGTGATCAGACTTTATAGTTATAGGCTCTTTTATTTTAAGTGTTAAAAAACTAAAAAGTACTTGAAAACATACATGTACCTATCTTAAAATCAAAGTTGATGATGGTTTTGAAAAAATAAAACGTTCCACTGAAAATTTAAGTATGACACGTTGAGCTAACTTTAATTTAAAACAAATTATTTAAATACATTTTTGCATTATTTTTATAAATAAACAAACTGTGGTTAAAAAATGAAAATGGACAGATTTGGAATTTATTGGAAACCGGTCCTGATACTACAGTTGTAAATAGAGAAATTCGTTCTAATCCCAACCATCCTCTATATCTTATTAATCAGATTTTATCATGTATCTACTTATTCACCATTAATAAGTGGTTTATACCGGATCGTGTAACCGGTGCCTTACAATAATATTAGGAAAATGTCCGAAATCGTGTATTAGTCGTGATCGACTCTTTCCCATCTTCTTCTTTATCTATTTTGACAAATTTTTACGTCGTTTTTGAAATTTCTCGCTTTAAATATTCATTTTATAGTGAAATCCACGACCAATTAGAGTTTGGAATCGTATGGAAACTGACCCTCTACTATACAGTTGAGTTAGTTGATGATTCTTATTGCAGAAAATAAACAGAAAGAGAAAAATAAGAAAGCGCAGTTCAGGCGATGACGATGCTGTATAGTGCAAACGTGCTTCAAAATTAGATACACGTTAGTGGCTACATTATTCACAGTTATAAATAGATTATTAACTTATAGGAAATAAAAGTTGTGCGAAATGTTGTTTTTTTTTAAAGATCGCACGTAAATAGATTATGCAGCGTGTGTGACAAAAACAAACTACTTAATTTCGACATTATATCGTTCCAGAAAAACTATTATGGGATTTTTCGGAACTACGAAAAAAAATGGAAATGTAATTTGATTGATATTTATATATTTTTTAAATATATTTGTTTTGTTACAGTTTATATCTCTCGAAGGCCTCAATTCCGGTGTACCAACACGAACCACACCAACATTAACACCGACCACATTACGAAACATTGAACAAACATTCATCGAACTTCAATCGAAACCAGAAAGCCATGAAAATGAAGCTGGATTTGTGCCACCTTTAGTGCATTCTATTGGTAAGAATCTACGTGCATGTAAATGTAATTTTATTAATAAAAAAGAAGAAGGCTATGTGAAAACTATAAAATATTTTAATTGAAAAAAAAACATTTTCCCCCCTTGTTTATTACTATTTCTAATACAATTTCGTAACTGCACAATAGGAAACTAGAATTTAATATAACTATGGGAAAATACTGCGGAGGATAACGTTTTAAACAAAGAAATTGTTATTCCTTATCAAGGCTGAGTGTATCGTAAACTTGAATGAACATTAACCTAATACGGAGGTATTTTTTTTTCAATTCTCCCATTATAGAATCTACAATTGTTATTTTTTAGAAAAATAAAAATATCAAGGCAACATACTTACTGTATCGTTTTTGAGGTTATAAAATAGTTTACCACTTCTAAACTTTCTATTTATTGTATCGATAGTAATCGGTTTTATTTTAAATGTTCTATATTATAATTATTTAAATAACTTCCTCAATAAATATCACACTAATATTGTTTTGAAAAACCTAATACGAGCATTACATAAAATTAACAACTTGCACTTGCAGATTACTTATCTTAATTAATATAATTGAAAGAAGCATCCGGGGTTTTAACATTCACAAATACAAACAGTTTTCAACTATCCGGAGTTTTAACATTCACTAAAACATACATATTTTTCAACTAACTTACAGCAATACAAAACGATGGTTAAATTAGAAAACATAATGGCCACTCTTCTTCTTTTTTACTGAAAATAGTCCTAAAGTAACTACGTATACCAGCTAGTTCCACCGGTTTATATAAATGCCTTTTATTTGTAGGGCACAATCAATATATCTCAGCTTCGGACGCCGATAGCTTTTCATCGAAATCCCAGCCTACTTGGCACAGCAATTTATCTCAATCTAGCTCGGATTGTGATACTCGTTTAACTCCTCCACTTTGTCAGAAAAACTCCACGAGTAGCGGGCAGTCCCGTAGAAATATGGGAGGTAGAAAACCCACTAAAGATCTCAATTGTAGTCCGGAAGAAGAAGAAAGAAGAAGAATCAGGAGAGAGCGGAACAAAGCAGCGGCCGCTAGGTGTAGAAAGAGGAGAGTCGATCATACAAATTCCTTAGTTATGGTAAGCTTTATATTAAATATTGTGGCTGCGCATGTGCGCTGACTGAGTGTTTTATTACTTTTCAGGAAACTGAAGATCTCGAACATAAGAAGCAACTTCTCCAAGACGAAATGCACGAATTACAACAAATGAAAGACCATTTAGAATATCTCCTGGATTCCCACAAAGTATCGTCCCAATGTCGATTGAATACGCAGAGCCCGCCGGACGTAAAACCATACAACAACAATCAGTATACCGCAGAACGCGTAAAAACCGAATACATAGAACCCATGAACGATATTTTCCTACTTCCTAGTCCTACGAAAAAAATTATGTTTTCAACAGTGCCAATATCGAAACCTACCAGACCGAATACGCTCAACGTAGGAGCTACAGCACCTAAATCAGTTTCCGATATTCTCGGCGGTCCGATTTCCACCCCCTCCTCTGGTTTAATGTTCAACTTCGAATCTCTAATGGGCGGAGGTACAGGATTAACACCGGTGTCTATAGCTACGCCTCTAGTGCCATCTTGTAGTACGCAGCAGAGGAATATTCCGGTTAGTATGGCTGATTTGGCTTCTCCCGATTGTGGGCCACCGAAGCTCGTCAGTCTCTGAGGGCTGGAGTGCGACATTTTTGTTGTGTAATGTCTTGTTTATTTCTGTTTGTCCTTTTTTTTTATTAAGAAAAACTATTTGGCGAAATGGGTCGATATTTAAAAGTTGGTAAATTTGATTTTTTATACTAAACATAAACTACTCACCGGAGCGCAAAATTTAATGCTTAAAAGCTCAATTAAAACATTTTTAGGACCAGTGCAATGATATTTAAACGTCAAACTTCACTTAGGCAATTTTTAGCGATGTATTACCATTAGGGCAAAATAATCGATTAATCGAAAAATAATCGTTTAATCAAGTGATCGATTAATCGATATATATTTTTAAAAATAATGGATTAATCGAAAAAATCGAATATTTAGAAAAAATCGGTGGATCGAAAATAATCGATTAATCGAAAATAATCAATTAATCGAAGATGATTTACACATTTTAACATGCATCTTTATCATTTTTTGATACTTATTTATTGATTTATATTAAAAGTAAATTATTTTCGATTAATCGATAATTTTTTATTAATCGATTATTTCCGATGAATGGATTATTTTCGATTTATCGATTACTTTCGATTAACCGATTATTCTCGATTAATCGGAAATAATCGATTATACTTTTTGATAATCGCCCAGCCCTAATTACCATAACACCGGTAATATTTTAGCGACGCTCTTTTTATAAAGGAGCTCAATTGATACATTTTTAGACCAGTGCTTAACATCTTATATTTTGCATATCCAAAAAATTGATATTTTTTTCCAAGAACTCTAAAAAAATTGTTTTAAATATAAATTAAACTGTGATAAACTATTTGTAAGAAATTGGTGATGTAGTGGAAATTAGAATTGATACTCACCAACTCCGTTTATTTCGACATTAAAGTTGTTACGAACTTTTTAATTTCTTTTTATGTTGGATTGCTTATGTTTGGAAGGGGAATTTTAACGAAAAACGTATCTGGATGTGCACTTTGTGGCGTTAATGGTTAAAAGTTAATAACAACTTTGATGTTTCGTAAACAAATTTCACAATTTACATGTTTTAAGTACTTAAACCAAAGAAAAAGTGCAATTCCGACTATCGTGCAATGTCATTTAAACGTATAAATGTCAAACTTCAACTTTTATTAGGCAATTTTTAGCGGCGGACTAACTTAACTCCGGTTACATTTTAGCGACGCTCTTTTCAAGTTAGTCTGCTTAAACTAATAAAAGTGAAACGAAAACGTGAATAGAATCCTTTCGTGAAGTGGTTTTTCTTTTTAATTGAAAAAAAAATATATTTTGATATATTTACGAAAAATATTTGTTATTTTAGGAATCGTAAAGCTTAGCCGACAACAATCAAAGTTGGACTGTTGGTAAAATTAAAAAAAAATTGATTAACCTCTGGGGAAATTGTTTCATGTCCAACCCAATTACCATGTTTAGTCGACCCGAACTTAAACCAAAAAATATTTATTGCTAAGATTAGTGACGATATTTTTGTGTCATTTTAGTCTGTACGTTAATTTATTTTTAAATAGTTTTCTCTCTCTTGTGAGGTTTTTCTCTGTGGACAATGTATGAATTGAAAAAAAATAGTGGGGGTGGGTAATTTGATCTCTTTAAAATGTGCCCAACGAATATATAAAAATCGTGCCAATAATTTGAAAAAAAAACGCTACAAACTATTTTATAGACATTCCTCGAGGCACAAGTATAAAATGCAAACTTTAATATTGTTACACCTCACCCCTGCTAGAAAAATTGTTATTTTTTATATTTGTTGCGTTACACAGGAATCTTTTTTTGTATATAAGTGCTAAACATGGACCAATATTACTAAGTGCTCAAAGAAACCCATACTTTCATTATGCTCCAACCCACATTCTTTGTGAATTTGTCGTTTCTATCACTGTTTGAAAATCACCAAACTTATTTCTCAAAGATCACAATATTTTAATTCCCCAGCCTGTGCCTTAATACTTATAGCAAAAACGTACACACGGAAAGAAGTTGACAAGTGACATGAAACAACTAATTGACAGAATTTCACATTCTGACGTTCCGCTTGTCACTTCACAGAGCGTTAAATTTAAACTCGGAACTTTTTTCAGGTTAGAATTTCGTCTGGCACGATTTAACTTGCATCTACTTTTATTTCTACATAATTTAATGAGGTAAAAGCGTGAATTTCATCATATTTTGTTGGACTATAATAAGCAAACGTAAAATCTTTGTCATAACATTTGCATGATATTTAAATTAACTTACTAACATTTAACCCGCGTTGGCTTTCCAAGCTAGGACTGGTTCTGGAAAGACAATTATCTGGCTTCCGTGTAAAATTAATATATTTCAGTCAACTAATTTCTTCTTTTTCATTTTAGATAGGACGGACTTCGTCTAAAAGAGACTTCACCTTTCCTGATCGTTATTCTTTCTTTAACTTCGATTTTTAAAGTTTAAAGATCCTTGGCGATGAAACTTTCTAAAAGCTTCACGTAAAAACTTGGTGATTTTCAATAAATAATATTGTGATAGCAATACAAAGTGATGTATTTGTTTCAAAATAATAATAATAATGTAATATATATATTTTGCTATGAAACCACGAAATGCCTTTTTTTATAAAAGATTCGTAATATATATATTTTCAATTCCCTCCATTTAAATTTTTTAAATGAATTTAAGAATATATAATATATTTTTTTGATATAGGAGTGCTTCTCAAATAAAGCAAGTTTGTGTTATTAATTATAGGAGTTTTTAACGTTGAGTTGCAGAAAGCCTACTTAACATTTTGGAGTGAATTTTTTATTATATATATATATATATATATAGAAGATGTTAAGGGGACTTTTTCTAACTTTTCTGTAATACATTTATCTGTAAATGGGGCTATTCAAGGAGCTTGGTTCGTTTACCGACAGAATTATTTTTTAAACCGTACTTTTTGCAATAACAGCGCTTCTTGAATTGCCTCTTACATTTTCTAAATAAAATTATATTAAATTTAATATATATATTGATACTATATTTTCAGTATAAATAGCAATATTTAAGGTTACATTTTTTGTAATCAGTCAATTTTATAAAAGTAGTTTCGAAGTTTTGTATTTATTTGCTGTAATGCTAATGGTAAGAAATACAATTACTATTTTCTAAACAGACTTTATTACATGGAGACCAAGTCTTCATACTTTCTTATTTTACTTCCCTATTCCCCTATAACCAAATCATAGCTCCTGTCACTTGTCACTGTTGCTGAAGAAACTGGAAAAACATATAGCAACCTACTTTATCATTGTCTTGATAACTGTCACCCTGATAAATGATTAAATGGAAAATTTGATGATTTATTACATTTCGTATTTAAACTACAATAGATATTGAGATTATTTAACCAGGTAAGTTGACGAATATTAATTTTATCATATTATCTACGTGTTATTGGTTACATTTTCCATTATAAAGTTTCACAGCGAAAATGCCGGTAAGTTTTGTAGTTTTTTATGTTTTATACTACATAAAAAATAATCAGGAAGTGTATAAAAACTTGTTTAATATTCAGTTACCGAGAATGTTGAGTTTAAAATTATAATGGTGGTTGAAAACCATACGAGACCAGGCAGTAACAATCCACATTTAAATTAAGCTTTTTTCAACTTAATACTATTATATAAATACCAATTCGTATCATTTTATCATATTATAGAACAAAACAATAATTATGGTCACCAACTATCTGTTAATTAGATGTAGCTGAAAGCAAAGTGAGTACCATAGTAACTGCCTACCGTATTGTATACGGCCACGAAAAAAGAATAAGTTTTTCGTGCACTTGACACTTGTAACATAACCTCAACTTTCACTTTATTTTGAATATAAAATAAACGAGTTAAATAGATATGTTTGCTGTTAAAAGTACAGAAACTATTTGTAAACAGTTGTCACTATTCAAATCGGTATTAACTAGTTCGCAGTTTACTTTAAATTTAAATATAGGAAGATTAAACATTAGAAACTATGCTGCTCCAATAAAGAGATTTTACAAAAACGCCGGAATATTGCGAGCAGACAATGAATTTGAAATTTGTTTGGATGAGAGAAGGCTGAAGACCCCGTATGGAAATGTTTTTACAGTTGAAAGTGAACCATTAGCTCTAGCGGTTGCAGCAGAATGGAATGCACAGAAAGATAAAATTAACCAAAGTTCAATGCATTTGACTACATTGTGTAACACTGCTTTAGATAATCCAAATAAACTAACAAAGTTTGATATTATCGCTTATATTGTAAACTACTTAGATACTGATACAATATTATACCAAGCTGATAGTGAAGAAGATCTGTTTAATTTACAAATTCGAGAATGGGATCCAATAATTCAGTGGTTCAATCAAGTTTATCGTTTGAATTTAAAAAAGTGTATTAATATGGAAGTTCCTGCAATAAGTGATCATGACAAGGACATGTTGACAAAACATTTACTGTCTTACAACTTTGCATGCTTAAATGGTTTTATGTATGGAGTAGATACGTTGAAATCTGTAGTATTAACATTAGCTTGTGTAGAAAAGTATATAACTCCCCAAAGGGCTGTATTACTGTCACGTTTGGAAGAAGAATATCAAACTGGTCAATGGGGCCGAGTGGAGTGGGCCCATGATCTGTGCCAACAAGATTTACAATCTAGACTCTCAGCTGTAGCTTTATTTGTATATTTCAATTCTCAAAGTAGAAGTTTACAGTCTAAACAAAAAATAAATAAGTAAAGGAATATTTTCTTATTTTGTATTTAGCGTATTTCTGTAGATGCTTAACAGATCAATTTGTTGAATTTTCTCCAATTAACAAAAACCCCATCTTTACTATATAATTTATTACACAAACAAAATGAAACGCCTATTTGTGAAAAAAAATGTCTCACGTATTCATCAGCGAGAAGCTAGCTCCTGGCTCCTAGCGAGCGAAATTGATCTGGCAACACCGCTCAACCATCGATCGTCGGTTATCGGACTCACCAGTTACGGGGGGAGTATGCGATTGAAGCAATTTAAGTGTGATTATTTGTAGGAGTAAAATTTTTTATTCGGTAGAACAAACCCTCTGGATGAAAAAATATAAAAAACAAATTAATTGAGAAAAAATCTATATTTTGCTACTGTAATAATACCGTAATAATATCGATATAACTATGAATTTTTGAAGAAAAATTACAACTTTCTTTCAGTACTGCAAAGCCATATAAGGATGTCCCTCGT
>CAJUYG010000616.1:0-52143 GCA_910591675.1 Galerucella calmariensis
ATCTCCTGTCAGGATATCTTACAGAATATATACGTGAGGCAATAGTGACATTTTGGTTGCATTCGAAATAAACTCCAATCATATCATACAATTCTGCATTCGATATACTCATCGTGAATCGAGTACCAATATTAGCAATATCAATTTCTATTGAGAAAAGTGCAACCTTCAATTCGAATTTTAATATAATACTACTTAAATAGAATGCAATGTTTTGACTGCTGTCAACAAATAAACAATATGAAGTCCCGTCAAATGTATTGTCGTGGCCTACTTATTTTGGAAAAAAAACTATTTTGAATAGTACCTATGAAATAACGATGGTCAAAATGGATATCGACACTAAGATTCTTTAGCTATGAAAAAATTTGAAAGTACTGACTTATTATTTAATTTAAGTTACAATACAGGGTGAGTCAATACTATACTTAGGTATTTATGTTTATGCGTTTTTATTTATATCTCGATTTCGACAAAAGCTATCAACATGCGGTTTGCGCCATTTTGTTGAGAATTCAACACAGTTTTATTATAATTCACAATAATAAGGTGTTTTCATTAAACATTTTCAAGAAAAACAAATTTTAATTTTTTTCATTCGAAAGTACCCTATACCTATGACAATTAAAACGAATTGCAATTGCTTTATATTAGATGTAATTAATGCATCCATCCTCTCTCTAATGACACTAAATTCGTTTAAATCGGTTGATTCAAACCAAAGTTATATGTATTTATCCAAAAACACTTTCCCACTTTCCCCCACCCTTTATTTGTAAAAATTGGGAAAAAAGTACTTGAACAAATTTGTGCGAAATTTAGGCCTTTTATCAGTTTACTTATTTAACACTGGGTATAATTAGGCATATTTCACAAAAAACTGGTTTTTAAATTTTTCTTTACAGGTTACGCCCCCTAGCGGTTAACCTAGAAACTTGAAAGTAATTTCCAGCAATTTCTCTCGGCCACTTTTAGCAAGGAATTTTTTCTCCCGAAGCTATAACATGAATAGTTTCTGATATATAGCCGAGAGATCGGCTTATTGGACCACCCGGTACAATCCATAGAGCTACTATATGGTACAATCTTTTTAAATCAAGTTTATGAACTTGGTGCTCGTTTTTTCGTAGCTAACAGCCTGGCAAGTTCAACATAAGACTTCTGTTTGTGTTAAGTTTTAGAGGTAAGATATTTGATAATATATACAGGGTGATTCATTACTAATTGGAAATAATTTAATAGTAGAATCCCGACTTCAAATTATGAAGATTTAACCCAAAACACCTAAATAAAATGTAGCTGCTTACTTAGTTACAGGGTGTTTTGTTTAAAAATTTAAAAACTATTTGTGTTCAGTACTTTAAAACTGTTTTACCTATTCATTTCATATTTGGCAGAAAGTGTAGACACTGTACACCCTACCAAATAAAAATAAACAAACGTTTCTGGCTACTACCAGAGGCGTACGACTGGGGCAAGTGACAGGTTAATTGTTCCCAAATTCTACGCCACTGGCGGAATAGAAATTTTAGCACAATTTTTTGATTCTCCAATACTTTTTACGTAAATAAAGTACTCTTTTTTCATAACGATAAAGTCAATATTTATCGAGATATTTCAAGTTAAACACGAAGCTGCCCAATTTTGATGTGTAATAACTATGTCGATGTTTTGAACCAGTGAATTGCATTAAATACGTAAATGAAACTTTAATCCGTGTCAACAATAAAGATCAAAACTATTAAATGAACGGATGAATTAAAAACAAATTGTAGTTATGAAAATTATAATCTAAATAAAAGTAGGTTCTGACAATTTTAATAACGTATCGGAAATATCAGAAACGAAAAGGTTATTACACATCAAAATTGGGCAGCTTCGTGTTTAACTTGAAATATCTCGATAAATATTGACTTTATCGTTATGAAAAAAGAGTACTTTATTTACGTATAAAGTATTGGGGAATCAAAAAATTGTGCTAAAATTCCTATTCCGCCAATGGCGTAGAATTTGGGAACGATTAACCTGTCACTTGCCCCTGTCGTACGCCTCTGGTAGTAGCCAGAAACGTTTGTTTATTTTTATTTGGTAGGGTGTACAGTGTCTACACTTTCTGCCAAATATGAAATGAAAAGGTAAAACAGTTTTAAAGTACTGAGCACAAATAGTTTTTAAATTTTTAAACAAAACACCCTGTAACTAAGTAAGCAGCTACATTTTATTTAGGTGTTTTGGGTTAAATCTTCATAATTTGAAGTCAGGATTCTACTATTAAATTATTTCCAATTAGTAATGAATCACCCTGTATAAAATAAAAAGATTTTAGCATCAGTATAATTTGTAAACATACTCTCTGTTCTGTGGACTCATATAAAATATAAGGCATAACATGGTAATTGTATGAAATAAAGTATGGTTACAAATTTTCTAAAACTCATTGAAAATGTTTAGAGATGACTTGAACCAAGACTATTTTTTATATTATTATCCAATTTGTGATTCTTGTTAAGCCATCCCACATTAGACTCACCTAAATGAAGTATATTTATAAATTAAGCCAATAAGGATAATTACTTATGTACTATTAAGTATTTTATTTTGTTGTAGATGCCTGTAAAATGTTTGGTACCAAGTTGTACTTCCAGTTATGCTCCCAACAGTGAAGGATATATTACAGTATTCAAGTTTCCACAAAGTAATGAGGTGAAGAACAAATGGTTGAGAAGTATCCCATGTGCAAACTGGGAAGTGGGAACCAAAGATCAAATTTCATTCACTGAAGTGTACAAGGATAAGGATAAGGTGATAGATATTTACAAGGAAAAGACCTGTATTAAAGGAAAGTCTAATACCACAAATTTTCCCAGTCTCCCAAAATATCTTTCAGTGAAGAAGAATCCAGCAGCAAGAAGTAATCCTGGAATACGAAGAAGGGCACTAGATAGACAACAGGAACAACAAGAGGAATTGTTGAACAGTGATGTGATAGTGAATGTTTTAAATTTGTGTGAACAGTTTAAATCTAAATTGAGTGTTCATTTAGAGAAGTGACAGTGTCATCAACAAACAAACTGTATATATTTATATCTGATCGGATTTGACAATGATGAACCAGATGTAAGGTGTAGTATGAAAATATTTGAATCAATGATAACGAGGATATCGAGGTAAGAATAGAGCAAAATTAATTGCATAAAAATGCACAATATGGACAAATTCAATTCAATATTGATAATCTTGTGCTGTTAAATATTCATAAAGAAAATGAACAAGTAACCACACATGAATTTGTAGATATTCTTTATGATATTAGTTTACTAATAACATCTCGACAAGTATCAAATTTAGTAGTTCAGTTTAGAGCTGGTTATGTAAGTCTCAAAGTTTCTAGAAAATTAGAATGTCTAAATTGTATAAATGTTGTGGTGAGTGATCAAACACAAGACCATGAGGAAGGTCAAAGTTAGAGGCAGATTAATTATTCTATCTGAACCAGTTTTCCTTTAGAAATGACGTTATCTATTTTAGCAAATATTTTTATAAATAACCATTCAAAAACAATTTAAGATAAATTACAAGCTAATAAGAAACATAAATAATAATCATGAAACAAAATGTAAAAAAAGAAAAATTCTTAATTACAATAGTTCTGTACATTCTATCTAGTTTAATGATTTTAAATACCCACTATTTATATTACTTCTCAAGAATTCTGTTGTACCCATATTATTGTATGTAGTTCAGTTTGTATTAATAAAGGTTTATTAAGAAATAAAAGGCGAAGAAATAATTATTATAAGGTGGTGTCTGGTCAGCTGTAGGGGAAGGTAGAGGCTGATTTTCTTCATATTTTATATTCTTATCAATAAATTACCTTTTGCATTTTTATTTTATTTAGTCTACCTATAAATATTTCGACTTTTATTCGTTAAAAATGTTCTATAGCTTGGTTCATTGTCATCGGCCCACTATTTGACAGGTGCGCCACGTTGCCACATCTAGGATTCCGGCCTTGTATTCTAGGTGGCCATGCTCCACGTATACTATCGCAGCGCGCGGCGGATGGGCTCAATACTAATATATTAGGAGTTAGCCTGCTATGTGATTGTTCTGCTGTACTGTAAAGTGTGGTTAAGTTGTTTTGTTTACTTCCTTATCTCTGGTTTACTTTTGAATTTCTTTTCGTGTTTTGCGTTGTTTTTTTCTGAAAAAAGATGGACCGAAAAAGAAGGAAAAGTTATAAATATTGTTTAATAGAGGATTGTAAAAACACTACTGTGACCGCGCCGCAAAAAGCGTTTATTTCTGTGCCTAAAGACCCTGATATAAGAAAACAGTGGTTGGAGATTGCAGGAAGAGATGCTTCAGTTATTTCGTCAAAGACCGTCTGTTTTGTTTGTGAGGATCATTTTAACGTAAGTCATAAGCATGAAAATGTGCAATAATTAAGTATTGAATAATAGATTATAAACAATATAATTGAAAATATATATTTCTAGCTGCAAGCTGATATGGAGAACTATATGCATTACCATATTATGGGCCCTAAATCTATCAGTAGAATTATATTGAAGCCTGGAGTCCTGCCTTCAAAGTCGTTAAGTAAAAGTAGACGAGCTATAAAAATTCCATACAGAAATTTATTCACTGAAGAGGAAGAGGACACATTCATGCAATCGGTCAACTCAGGTAAATGCCTTGTCATTTTAACATTTTGTGTAGTGGAAATATTATTTTTCATCTTGTGTGACAACACTACACAAATTGAGTATTTAATCAGGTCAGTTGGAGCATCCTGGAATGAAAGTGTGTGTTCTTATTCGATTTTCGACAAAATTGTACTGTAATTGCATTCAACCAAATCGTACTGCGGTGTTGGATCATGAGTGGCGGGCTTTACAGCGTTTGAAATGTGCGTTCGAACTACAATTCAGCTAAGAATTCTAAACTAATCCGCGGGATAGAAAAAAAAAGCAACTATTATATTGTGTATTCAGCTAAATACTTATAAAATGGAAAGCCATGTCAGAGATATGTCTCTGGCCATGTGCAGCATGTACTTAATAGTAATACAATTTTGTATGCAATGGGTGTATTGGCAAACAAATTATCGAAATATCCTTCGTAGCGAAGGCCTGCCATCAAGCAGAAAATTTATCAATTGCAAAAAGAAAAAGAAACAACAGTTACTAGTAGAAGGAGATTTTGAGTAAAGCCTCGTGTCCACTAGCAATTAAATTTGCCTAGAGTACTCCCACAAGTCACTTGCAATACGTGTAAACAGCAGCACTAGAGAAAGTTTGCTGAAAGTTTACTCTCGGGCCAAGTACTTGCCGACTTATTAGAGCTTGTAGTGTTCACGGCTAATCTAAGCAAATTAGTTTGCACTTTATTATTTCGAGACTGTTTCAAAATATTTGCAGCAGGTTGTGAGATTTTGTGAACTATTTCAAAGTTTTATTTATTTTTTCTAATCTGTATTAAAATTCTGATTTTTTTCACAAAAATGGAGGAACGACGTGTTTGGAATAGAGGAGAAACTCTTCTGCTAATTGAAAATTTTGAACTGTACCCAGAAATATGGAATGTACATTGCAAAGATTTTAAAAATAGAGTAAAAAAACAAGGAGCATTTCAAAAATTGGCAGAACTATTCAACACATCTGAACATGAAATTCAACGCAAGCTACATAACTGAATATAAATTACAACAGCAGCAGCCACTTGCTGAGACGACATTTTTCTGGAAGTGTGTGTACACAACGAGCACACGCCACACATAAATAAGTAGAAGTACATAACTGACAGGTCGGCCATATTGTTCCGGGGCGGCATATGTCATCAGTCATATTTAGTTTCATTGTTTATGTTTACTGGTGTAAATAAACGGATGGTAGACTGGTAGTCTTTAATAAGTTCTTAAAATTATCTAAAATGCCATCATTTTGTAGTGTTGTTGAGTGTGGAATGCGGAGAGGAAGAGATAACGTATCTTTTTTTCGATATCCGGCTGTTTTGAGCAATAAGCGAGGTAGTCATTTAATTAATCTATCTGTGCAACGGCGCGATGCTTGGATTAGAGCTTTAAAACGGGGCCCCCTTAGTGAATCACAACTTAAAACTTGGCGTGTGTGTTCTCGACATTTTATCGGAGGTTAAATAGTTTATCTATATCAGTCAATTTATAAATAAGTTTCAAAAATAATTTTAGGAAAACCCAGTGCCTTAGAGGACAACATGGATCCTGACTGGATTCCTACCCAAAATATGGGCTACACCACTAGTGGGAAACCAGTTGAGTCTGCAGCTTCAAGAAAAAGATGGAAAAAAGTTTTAATAGAGGTGGGTATTATATTTAAGAATAAGGGTTTGCACCTAAATCTGTTGGATGGCGTTCACATACTTACTCCCAGAGTTAAAGATTAACTCAGTATCGTTTATTTACTTACTCTAGATGATGGATCAGCCATACATATAAACCACGTGACTTAACTCTCGCGTAACTCTAGATGTAACTCGGAGTAAGTTTGTAAACACACCCTAGCCCCTGACATTCGTCTGACATTTTAATTATAATGCAATCAAAATCAGAGACAGTTCACATACTGTCATGATTTATGTTTATGATTTTTATTTATTTACGGTCTTACCTTTTTTACAAAAGAATGTTCATTCAATATAAAGAGTTCATGTTAATAAGATAAGTGATATATAAAAATTGAAAATTAAATTAATATGGTTGAATATTTAGTAGCTCAACTGATTTCTCAAATATGTAGATATTCCAAATAAATCCAGAATACTATTATTTGCAAATTTTAAAATTCTTGTGATTAATTCATTTTGACCATAATTGGTGGCATGAAATGGAATATTAAATATCTCAGTATTCTCTTGTAGTGTAAATATTAAAACCAAGGGGTAAAGCGCACGTGGAAGTATGTGGAGGTATATGGAAGTATGTGGAAGTTTGGTGGAGGTAAGTGGAAGTTTAATACAGAAATTAGACGAAGTGCAGTGTAAATAACGCATTTAGAATTAGTGAATAGATTATTCTACAGGGTGTTAATGAATAGGTGTTACAAACTGAAAGAGCGTGTAAAAAATAAGAAAATTGGCGAAAATTTCCTGTGGACATGGGTCGTTAGAGCTTTAGTTTTCGAAATACAGGGTGTTAAAGTTACCCATACAACAGGTACAATATAAAAATCAATGCTATTGAGTGTTTTCAGAAATTATAAATTTTTGTGCTCGTTTTTGCATTACAAAAAGGTTGTATGGATTCTTACATTGTCAACTAACTTGAAAACAGTGTGTGAAAGTATGTGGAAGTTTTGTGTAAGTATGGTGGAAGTTTTGTGTAAGTATGGTGGAAGTATGTGGAAGTTTTTTCAAATGTGGAAGTAGGTGTACATGATTTTTGCCGGCGGTTTACCCCTAGATTAAAACATATACATAAACGTAAAACCTCTGGAATTTGAATACTGCCATTTAAAATTTTATGGAGAAAACACATGATATTTAAATGTTGATTTAGAATCAAAATTTATTCCTAGATCTTTAATGTTTTTATGTTCCTGTAGAAGTACATTCCTGTAGAAGTACATTGTTTATGTTGTAACAATAGTTGACAAGGTTCCGTGGCCTACTGAAAGTAATCTTGAAACATTTTTTTTTATTTAAGTAAACCATATTTACTTCACATCAACTAGGCAGTGTCCAATGATGACACATGTCACACTATTAATGGCATGCAGCACTTATAGCTCTTTAGGATTCTTTTTTGTAATTTATTAAATACTTACCAACCATACATCTGCCTATATCCAAATATTTAAATTTATTCCACTACAAAATTATTCAACATAATAAAAAATACTGTTAACACCCATCCCTACTCGCAAAACGCTCAAGCTTACTGCAGAACATTGTCCACCAGCTTACCATATTAATGAATTCTTAACCATTGTGCCGAAATTTACGACCCTATTGTATTTGAGGCGATACAGGACGTGTCGATTTAATTTTGGTAAAACAGGCCTGTTTTATTATTTTATTCCGAAGAAAAAAATAAAGACACCCTATAATAGTACTTCTGAATAATTAATGAGGCACTTTGCTACTACCGAAAAAGAAATAGCGTATAGATCTAAACAAAAAAGAGATCAATAATGTACTTTATTGACCGCATTATTGAAAACAAATTTTATTAAAAAAAAAACAAGAGTTGGTTTGTTGGAAGCAATAACTAAACTTTGCTACTTTCCTTTTTGTTTTCCTTACTCATTGGCCAAGACCAAATCCAAATGATATTGACGCGAATTTCGGTGTCGGATTTTAAAAAGAACTGTCTATTCGCCGCCAATGCGGTATTTTGAATACTTAAATATCACGTTACATGAGAATATCCAAATTTATAATATTCTTTATTTTAGGAACATGTAACTACCAAAGTATATTCCCCAGTTCCGAGGACATCTTTGAATGAAGTCAACTGTAAGTCAATATAAAAACTAGTAGTATTTTTTCTATGTAGTTGCCTACTTAGTATTTGTTGTTTTTCTATTGTGTAACTCTATTATTATATATTATGTTGTTATATGGCTATAGATAAACCAACATTTAAAAGATGTTCCAATGAATCGACTAATCTGTGATCTTGGAATTGCATCTGAGAGAGGAAACAAAGAAAGTTGATACCTCTTTAGAAAGAGATGTGCTCTATATTGTAAGGAAAATGTGAATATTTAACGTACTTATTTGAAATTTGAAAACTTTCAATATGCTAAAATGATTTTTTTTTGTAATTGTTTAGCTATATTATATGCTGTTAATAAAGTTATTATTATTATTATTATTTAGTGAATTGTGGTGCAAAAGCCAAACGGAATAAATCCATTATTTCGGTTACTGTACATATTTAAATAAACTCCCGAAACACGTGAAATTTATATTATAAATTGACATTTTCCCAAAAAAATGGAAAAATTTTGCTTGGAAAATTGACCTGCCTCAAGGACTTGAAAAAAAAACGATATCAGAGATTGAACTGAAAAAATTTCGAACTAAGTGAGTTTGAAAAATTGAAGAAGATTCCGTATAAATGAAAATGGATCCAAATGTTTCAACTAACTATTGACGGAGCTTTCAACGTTCTCATATTCCAGTTACCATAAGTGTATTATTTCCGCTTTACCCCCCAAATTTTATTACACCTGCAGAGCAGAACAATCACTATTAGGGTATGCAACTATCTATAGCACCGTTTCCATGTCGAGGACCAGTACACCGTCTGAGCGAGAGATTATATCTGATATAAAGTCATATAGTATGATAAAGTTGGATATTAATATTCTATAATACTATGTTTGTTAATAAATACATTCATCACTACCCACCTAGTTTTAATCAAATAAATACAATTTCCATTAAAAAAAGTTGAATATTTTAAATTTTTGATATAAATTTGGAAATATTGGTCGCATAAAAAATTATTCTTATGAAGGTTATTCAGAATTGAAAAAATGAAGAAAAAAATTGTCACCGCGACTCGGATTCTAACTTTATTAAAAATTGTATAATTTTGGCAATCGGACACCTTAATCACTTGGCTTCAGATATGATAATTTATCAAATTATCAAACAATCGGTTGTATATAGAGCGTATGTGAATGTCAACATTGAACTTGACTCAAAATAAACATCGAAATGTCTCACCAATTATAATAACAGTGGTACTGTTTTTAAATTTTGACCTAAGTTTTTGAGGATTTTTAAATACTTTGAAATCACAAGTCTCCTTTTAGTTATCATAAGTCTATTGTCTACACTCTCTCCCAAAACTGAACAAAAATAAAAAATGTATTTAATAGAAAATTGCGTTAAAATAAAAATTGTATAGGTAGTGGACGTAATATTTTTAATGCAGCTATCTAATCGTATATCCCCTTTAAGTTATATTACGGACTATGGCGGTAAAATATCGAATTACAGCCGAACAAAGAGCCGACAACTTTAAGTTCGCCAATATACAGTGTGGAAACCACTTATGGAATAAAATTCTTTGTCATTATTTTAGAAAATTATAAAAAATGCCGAGACACGTCAACTTTTGAATTGAGTTGTGCGTTATCTAAACATAAATTTAAATGTACAGGGTGATTCACGCAAGTATGCCATAGTCGGTGTTGTTTTTTTTAATGAAACACCCTGTATATTTGCATATTTTTTAAATCCTCTTAATGAACCGATTCCAACAAATTAAATAATGTATGGTCTATTATGTATTATACAGGGTGAAATTTTAAAACTAATAATTTATTACACTTCAAATATTGGTACTTTTTTAAATTAGCTAAATATGGATTTATCAAAAGTCTAAACTAACTAATTATTAGACGTATTTGTATATTAAACAAAACCTGCTACGCCCATGAATTTTATCATAAATACCTCAAAATTGTCTAAAAACGCCAATAATTAGACAAAATCGCTAAATAATGTGGATTGTTTTAAATCGGTAAATAATGTGGATTGTTTTCTATTCTGTCAGTTGTTGATGTGTTGACAGTTTATACTGAAAAAGTAAAATCTTTGTCAAACACTCTTTCCTTGTCGACATAACAATGAAATATTTTACTGAGACACACCGAATTGAGATTTTAATGATGATCGGGTACGGGGATAACTGCAGAAGTCAAGTTGAAGTGGCAAACTTATTTAATCACAGGTATCCCGAATTGCCTAATGCTTCACAAAGTACTGTGCCTGAAATTCATGCACAATTCAGAAAACTTGGACATATCAAACCATTGAAAAGGTGTGAAGGTGGATATTTTGTCGAAGAGAATCCAACTTCAAGTACACGTCAAATTGCCCGTGAAAACAATGTTACTCAGACAACTGTTCTAAGATGTTTTCATAAAAAAAAGGTAGAACGTGTCGCGGGACACACGGTAGGTACTTTAGTTCCTTTTAAGAAAAAATTATGTAATACTTTTGACGTTATAGATAAACGATTTTCAAATTATTTGGTGGATGAGTAGTAAGCATACCAGACTCTCACGCGGTAGACCCGGGTTCGATTAACCGTGAGGAAATTTTTTTTTATGCTAATTTTATTTTTGAATGATTATTCTGCTTGATATTAATAACGACAACAGGTAGACGTTTGAAATATTTAGCAGAATATTCATTATTATAGATAATGGTACGGTACCCTTCATGAGGGAGTCCGACTGGCAACATCTACTTATAACAGCATCGTATATTTAAAAAGGGAAACCGTAGCATTGTACAAATTGTACATTTAGGAACTGTACCTTTATCACAAAAAATTAGTGAAGACATAAAATTGAATTGGTACGATTATGAATAAAATTGTTGAACATTTTTAATTTCAAGTTATATTTATTTTACAGTATATTCAAATGTTTATTTTCTAGATTTTTTCTTGAATGGATCGTAGAAAAAATATAATGTTCGACTCGTGTGGATTGTCCATATCCACACTAGTTGCACAAACTACTATTCTGCACAGTTCACAAAATGGAAATGTACGCCATCAGTTAACTAAACGGATATGATTTCATATACATCCTAGAACGTATATGAAATCCACCAATCAGCATTCGAGTTTAGAATCCGTCATTCAACTTTTTTCAATTTAAAAGAAACGTCAAAATAACTTGTCAAAAAAATTTTCTCATAGAAGCGCACTGGATCAAGAATATTCATTTACAAAGATAAACTTGAAAGGAATAATCCGTACAAATTACCAACAAATACTTGAAACAGAATAAAATGGGTATTTAAGGGGACCTCAGATTTTATAAAATTATGTAATAGGTACATCTGACGTTATAGATAAACAACTTTCATATTTCTCAGTGGTCGAGTAGTAAGCAATCCAGACTCTCACACCGTAGACCCGGGTTCGATTCCCGTGAAAAAGTTTTTTTTTAATTGTTACTTTTATTTTTAAAAATAATTATTCTGCTTGATAATAACAACAACAACAGGTAGACGTTTGAAATATTTAGCAGAATATTTATTGTGGGTCGTAGAAAAAATATGCTGCTCAACTCGTGTGGATTGTCCATATCGCACTTGAACTTCGTCCTCGTGCGATATGGCCATCATATCCATACTAGTTGCACAAACTACAATTTCTTTCAAAATATGCCCTTTTACATTTAAAAACAACCTGCCAAATGTCAAATCAATTTATCCATCCATTTTAAAGTTATCGAATTAAAACATTCAAGTTTTCAAAATTTCAACACCCTGTATTTCGAAAAGTAAATGTGCTAGGCTAGACCCCTTAATCGCGCAAAAAAAATTATGGAAATAATAGTAAAAACTCATCGGAACAAATTCAAGTAGATCACCAGCACTGCGAATACCAGCTTTGCATAGAATTTCAATCTAGCATCGGTGGTTCAGTGGTAGAATGCTCGCATTGCACGCGGGCGGCCCGGGTTCGAATCCGGGCAGGATCATATTATTATTATGAATCGCTGCTTCGTAACCGAGAGAGACTAAGGAGGCACAAGCACATAACGAAGCAATGTAACATAACGTAACGCGTAACGGTCAGATCTTTTGCGTCGCGACCCCTGGTCGCTCAAACATAACCTGGCATAAAGAACTAAAGTTCCAAAAAAAAAATTTGTAGATATGTAGTTCGGGCGTTTCGTGACGGCTAGCTTCTTTTCACTGTTAATCAAATCAATAGATCTGTTCCAACCGCAATCAGAAACGATCAGAGAATAGTTGACCACTGCAATCACTGATAAAAATTACCTGAAAGTGAACTCATTGTTTGCTATGACCAGCTATTCTCTGATCATTTCTGTTGTTTTGCACCTTCTGCCAACTTTTTCCTTTGATTAAGATTTGCATTTGATTTTTAATATACTTTACCTTTACATATTTTGTTTTGCTATAGGTATGGAAAAATTTGACTTTGTCCCTCTTTTTCATTTTCTATTCTACCTGCTAATGTTGATTCAAAATTCTAATTCTATGTGTAAATATGCCCCGTAATAATATCAAAAGAGAGTGGCAATAAAGTGAACATGACAGTTTTTCAAAAACTCATTGCCGAAAGGCAACAGGCTTAAGAACAGATCTGGAGAATTATTATCTCATCATTCATTGAATTATTTTTCATTTTCATTGTTCCTGTAATGCATATACGAGATATGCTTTGAATTACTACTACTACTTTTAGTGTTTGTTGCTCAGAACCTAGATCAGCCAATAATAAAGTGTGACTGTTTTATAAACAACATGTTATTTTTTAACAGATTAAATTTAATGGGCTTAGATGAGACCCTTTAGGAACACCAGAAGTTACTGGAAAAGTGTTGTATTAGTCTGTTTTATAGATATCTGTTTACCGCCAGTCAAATATTCAAATTTAGTGAAAAATAATTACCTTTTCGTTGTTTTAAATGACTTCTCTATTATATTTTTAGGTGTAGAAGAAAGAACTGCAATGCCGACAGCTATTGCTCCCACAACTGATACAGAAAATTCTAACACATTTATCAAGAATCCTAAAAAAACTACCATGAAAAAAAAGGAAGTGCACGAGTATTCATCTGATAGATCCAATATTCTACGGCGCTCAGGACGTAGTTCCAAAGTTGGTAAGTTTTTTTTTAATTTGCGAATGTAAATTAATAAGAAGGAAATCTGTGTAGATAACTGAAAAAACTCTTGCCTCTATACAGGTGCACGACGAGCTTAGACTATCTATATATTGGCGCATACCTAGATGGAGAGCAAGTAATGGCGATCGAAATATTCTCCATAAATTCGCAATAACTTCTTCTCCATTTATGCCAATTTTCATATAAATCGTTTGAGTAGTCATCAATATATAGATAAACACAAAAAAGCTACAACAAATTTGTGCTTAATAATAATAAACAATAAAAACATATTTGTTGTCCAGATTACAGTTGTAAGTCTTCTTGGCAACACACAAATAGTTATTTGAGTAAAGTAGCCTTTTTTCACCGAATGAGCCGCAGGCTAATGCGACAACCTCACGAGTCGATAAAAAGGCCTTAACACACGAATTGCGTATATCTTTTCTACTACCGAAAATTTTATCAAAATACAGTTTAATAGTAATTCTCTTCACTCACTACAACATTCTTTAAACAAATTGTATTTTGTTTCGTCAATATTCACATATTTTTTGGGCAATAAATTATTAAAAGCATTCTGTGCTACATCTAAATCAGATTCAATGCATGAAGAAATGTCAATATCAATAATTATTAGAAATGTACTTTACTGAATGCCATCTCTGGTCAAAAAACTGATTTAATATTATACCTACCTATATTTTCATAAGACTAGGTATAACTACATACAAATTGGAACGCACTCGAAAGTGTGTAATCGTTGACGACGTACTACTACTACTACTACTAAATGTGCAGGCGACCCTTGTCCTGGACAACTCAAGCCAAGGTTCCGACACTGAGGCCACTGGCGGGCCCATTGTGCCAATCCTGCTACCTAGTCATCCATGAAGCCGAGCCCTTCAATAAAGGCCACAACCTTTTTCAGTGGATGCCTGCTTGTGTCTCCAGGAGCCATGACAGTGACTCCGAAGATTCGCCTGCGTAATACAGCCCAGGGTGGACACTCTAAGAGAACATGAACTGACGTTTCATCAGTCATGCCGCAACCACTACATAGGGAACTTTCCTCTACTCCTATATTGTAGAGGTGCTTCCTCATACAGCAGTGCCCTGTTAGGAGTCCTGCTATCTTCCTTAGCCTACTCCTTGGTAGTTCAGTGGCTGCCCTGGCGTGTCCATCAGTCCATCCTTTCAGTAGAAGTTTGGATTGTCTAGGACCCTGCAGAGCATTCCAATGAGCGAGGTGCTGATTCCTCAGCCACTTCTTCGTCTCCTTGCGTATTCTTTGTTTTGTTAGGCCAAGGGTCGGGCCCGGGCCGCAGAAAGGAGCTGCCGCCCCTTTCGCAGCCAGTGCATCCGCCGTCTCGTTGCCTTCAAAACCAGAGTGGGCTGGAATCCATTCTAGCCGCACCACGTTCCGCCTTGCAAGATTAGCAAGTAGTTCTCGACATTCGTTAGCAAGTCCTGAGTTGCTGGTATACCCACTCAGGGCTTTAATTGCTGCCTGACTGTCGGAGTATATGGTTATGCGTCGATTCACATAACCCCTGTCTAGGTTTATCTGCGCACATTCCAAGATAGCATATATCTCGGCCTGATATGCAGATACACCCTCACCCAATGGTACACAAACCTGTGTTCTTGGGTTCCTGGAGTAAATTCCAGCCCCTGCTCTATCACCGGAGCATGAGCCATCTGTGTACCAGACGGTCCCATTAGGCTGTGTATTCCTCTCTTTTTCCCAGGACTCTCTATCCCGTATCATGGCCCTTGCGAAGTAGTACTTACGCAGGCATTCATCAGCCGCTCGAGC
Source organism: Galerucella calmariensis (assembly GCA_910591675.1). Taxonomy (NCBI): domain Eukaryota; kingdom Metazoa; phylum Arthropoda; class Insecta; order Coleoptera; family Chrysomelidae; genus Galerucella; species Galerucella calmariensis. Next base: position 15,478 of record CAJUYG010000616.1, read on the forward strand.
CAGAACTGGAATATCTTCCAGGAGCAGGAGCTTCTTGACATGCCTGCACTCTTCCCCTTTTCGCACGTATCCCAGCCGTTTCAAGCGCAGGAAAGCCCTCCCCGCCTCAGCCTCGATCACATGGTGAAGAGGCCGAAGACCAAGGATCACCTCCATCGCAACAGTTGGTGTAGTTCTCATGCAGCCAGTTGCCCCCAAACTGACCACCCTTTGAAGGCGTGCCAGTTGCGATCTAGCCGTGACCAAGGTTACCCTCGGCCACCAGACCAGAGCCGCATATGTGAGTATAGGCAGCATAATCACTCTATAGAACCATATGATCGTTTTGGGGGTCAGTCCCCACCTCGGACCAATGGTTCTCCTACAGGCCCAATACGTGTTTGTCACCTTGCTTAGGCGACTATCAAGATGAGCCTTCCATGTCTGTGATTTATCAAGGATCACTCCTAGATACTTCACCTGTCCAACCACCGGCAGTGGTACTCCATCAAGATTTAGACCCTCAGGTCTTATACCTCTCTTTTTGGTGAAAGCAACTATCTTAGCCTTGGCAGGATTAACTGCAAGTCCGTGTTCGTTACACCACCCATGTACCCTATTCAGAGCCCTTTGCATGAGGTCCCTGAGCACGGTAATGTGCCTTCCAACAACAAGGACAACGATATCATCGGCATACCCATTCGTTAGAAAGCCCTCACCGTTTAAAAGGGTTATTAGCTCGTCAATGACTAGGTTCCACAATGTGGGTGAAAGAACACCCCCTTGGGGACATCCCCTAGCGACGATTACTTTTGCCACATGGTCTTTCCATGTGGCCTCTACTGTACGGTTGCACAACATGGCCCCAAGCCAGTGAGTGATCATTGGCTCTATTCCATGATTTGCCGCAGCCCTACACATGGATCCTACAGGGGTGCTGTCAAACGCCCCTTGTATATCCAAGAAAGCTCCCAGGGCGATCATGCCATTTTCCAGCGCCTTCTCCACCTGAGTTACCAGTTGGTGTAAGGCACTTTCAGTTGACTTCCCACACCTAAAAGCATGTTGGTTGTTGTGCAAAGGATACCTAAGCCCAACCTTTTCCTTTATGTATCGATCAGCCACCCTCTCCAGTGTTTTCAGCACAAAGGATGTTAGGCTAATGGGTCTAAAGGATTTAGCCACCGTATATGTGGTACGACCCGGCTTGGGTATGAAGACGACTTTCACCTGCCTCCACTGTTCAGGGACATACCTGCGTGCCAAACAGTCCCGAAAGATTTGCACCAGAATTGTGCCAACGGCCTCCCAGCCTTGTTGAAGCAAAGCCGGGAAGATTTGGTCTTTTCCCGGAGACTTGTATGGTCTGAATGACCGTATCGCCCAAGTACTCCGCTCGTATGTGACTATTTCTTTTGCTAGAAGATAGTCCTCTTTACATGGTCGCTGTATACCTACATATCCCATGTCAGGACACTCCTGCTCGATTCCCTCACAACCGGGGAAGTGTGTCTCCAGTAGATGCAGCAAGGTATCCACCGGGGTTTCGGTGAAAACACCCGGTGCGGCTTCCATGCAGCCTAGAGCACTGTCCGGTGATTTCGTTAAGATCCGGCGCAGCCTTGACATTTGAGGTACCGAGACGATATCCTCACAGAAGGCCCGCCAGGCATCTCTTCGAGCCAACCTGACCGCACTCTTGTACTCATTTCGTTTCTGGCGGTATTGTTCCCAATCCAGATCCGACTTTGTCTTCCTAGCCCTATTAAATAGGCGCCGGGTATGTTGCCGTAGCGAATCCAAAGACTTGTTCCACCATTTGTGGCCCTTACCCTCCTTCCTCGTTTTTTCGGCGCAGTTTTCTTCATAAGACGAGACAATAATCGAGCCCAGCTCCGCTATGGCCCAATCGATCTCATCATTATTGCTAAAGTGCCTAGGGAAACCGCCAAGCCTCCTTGCGAGATCCAGTTTATACCGTTCCCAGTTGGTAGTTTTGGGGTCCCTATATTTGATTGAATGTTCCTCAACAGCAACCCTGTAACTGAAACAAATGTAACTGTGATCCGACAATGACGGATCATCATTAACATGCCAGACCTTTACCATACTTACAACGGTACTTGACGCAAGCGTCACATCCAGGACTTCAGCCCTAATCCTATTTCGGAATGTTGGTTTCGTCCCTCGGTTGAGTAGTTGCAGGTCAGTGGTACCTATACTTTGGCAAGTTTATCTGAAACCGTGAAAGGAATACAGTCGAAAACATCCGACATTGCCACATTTAACTATGAAAAAACTGAAGTGCTTACCATGTAGTGATAATAATTAGAAAAGGGTCTTTTTATTATCAACAATATTAAAAATATGATTAAACGTTAATTTTATAATGTACTTATTTCCTTGGATTTATTCAATTAACATTATTTTTTCAATTTATGAATATTTAAAGATGAACACTTTTCCAAATATGTTATGGGCTTTTTGAAGCCCTGGCAGCGTTGTACGAAAACCATAATGACCACACCCTCGAATTACATAATTGGTGATTTGTATCGACCAGCTGACTTCTTATTGGCAAGCGCGTGCGTGAGATCTTCCCTCTCACTTCGTCAGTTGACTGATATTGATTTATCCAGTGGCGTTATACCTTTGTATTTTCAGTTTGACTTGGTAAAATAGGTACCGTACGCCATTTGTACGTTTGACAGATAGGCGCCATGTTTTTCCTCGCCTCTTACCGATCCCGTATAGCTTCAGATAAACTTGCCAAACTATAGATAGTCAAACAAAGCCACTCCCCTGCTATTGACGCCTGTGCTGTCCCACATGGTGTGGTGCGCATTAGCATCACAGCCAATAAGAAGAGGCAGATTCCTGACCATGCAGTATTCCACCGCCTTGACGACGTAACGGCAAAGGATGGTTAAATAATGTCTACGTACTTTATGTAGCAGAAAATAGTAGTTTACCTAACTAGTGCAGAAAGTGATACTTTTCCGCACGCTATTGCAGATGGCCGAACGACGCTTTAGCGGAGTTCGGCCAGCAATCGCGTGCGGAAAAGTCACTTTACGCACGTGTTAGGTACACTATTTTTTCTACTAGCATGCGGAAAGAACCCAAAAGTAATCATAAATCAACATTTCTCATTATATGCATATCAACAAATTAATTATTATTATTTGACATTCATTTGATGAGGCTTATACCAGGGCCATCAAAAAATTATTGAAAAATAAGTTTTTTTTTATTAAAAATTATAGCAGCATTATAATAAATTTATTAATTTTTCAGTCATTTGGTAAACTTGGATATACAAAATACATATTTTGAATATTCAAATGTCAGTATATTCCTCAAATGTCAATAAATTTACTTTCCGCACTAGTGCGGAAAAGTGACTCTTTCCGCACGGTTTTTAGTGCGTAAAAGATTCACTTTCCGCACGTTAGTAGAAAAAATAATTATTCACACAGTCTGTTTGTACCCTGTTTGATAGCTTAACCACTAGATTGAAAGCCTTTCTGTAATTCTTGTCCAAACTACTACTCTTAGTTCATTTAATTAATTTTATTTCAGCTAAATTAATCTCTCACCAAGATGACTTTACAAATGTACATATCTTAAAAGACATTAAAACCCAAAATCCGAATATAGAAGTTGAATATGTAGATGTTAAAATGGAGCCTGAAGACAATACATATGAAAGTGTTGATGAGCCAGCCACTGTATTACACGAAAAACCAAGTGATGATTTAATACTTGTAGATTCTTCAGAATACAATGATTTATTCAAAGAAAATGAACTTTTAAAGCAACTGTTGACTAAAACAGGGATATCATCTAATATAGAAAGTAGTGGAGAAAATAGTACAAGTAAGTTTTATGTCTCACAGTACAGTGCGCGTCATATAAAACTAGTACAACTATAATAATCGAAAATAGTGTTTTTCTAACTGTGTAAATGGATCTTCCAAAATGTATCAATGCTAAACTAATTGTTATGGTATAATTTCTAAGGCAGTGATGCCAGCTCAAAAAAATGATGAAATTAAATTTTGTATAGCAATTGGGAAAAGTAGAATTCGATAGATAGCGCTCTGAAATGCAACGAGTAAAACAAATCAGCTGCCGTATAAGCCCTTTGATATTTAAGTGGTTTTATTTTGCTGTTTGTTTTTTTCAGTGTGTTTTCTAAAACTTTTGCTTTTTCTTTGATTGTGCTTTAGTATTTTGTGTTGAACTAAATTTTGTCTCCTAATATTTTTATTTTTGGAGTACCTAATAGGCATGGATGATATTTGTGAAAAGTACAACAAGCGTTCAATTAACTGTTTAGTTTTAGGTCTGATTTCGTGTTTTTATTTCATTTTTGACATAGTCATATTTACAAAAGTTGCAGGAAAGGTACGTTTGTATTGAGTAATATTTTAAATCTTTAATACCGACTTATTTTCTCTTTGATCTGCAATGAAAACAAAAAATAGAATAACATAACCTCTTCCATAATATCTCTGATTATATAAAAATATCACCTCAGAAATGATGACAGTTGAGTTAAATAGAAAAACACAGTTTTAAACTTGTCACTGACACAAAATTAAACAAATAAAGTACGAATTTACGGTAATTACGTTAACTTGAATATAATACAAAAACAATGCAAAACGAATTATTTTACTCGTTGCGACACAGTTACAATTTTTTTCCACCAGAGGTCTCATTGAATTCTACTCCGCCCAATAAAACGCCAAAAATAAAAATTCATTATAACATTCATACAAAAAGAGTAACTAGCTTAAATTTAGAAATAGTGTGATATTTTAATGAATACATGAATATTACATTGTTACTGGATCGAATATTTTTCTAAATAGATGGTTGGCTCAATAGATTTAAAAAAATGTGGGACAATGATCAAACTGAAAAATAGAAAAGGTTGATGAGTTTAAACTAGATTAGAGCTAGACAAAGCTTCAAAAGATTATTCAAATGAAAATCCCTTTAATATGGCAAGACATGAAAAAATATTTATAAAGAAGAATTAGAAGACTGGATTTAAAGATATATACATGTGTAGCCAGAAAATTTCAAAAATAGCAAAAAGGAAAAAAATTCACAATTAAACAAAATTACGTAATTCAAAATCAAAGCAGTTCAAACAAATAAGCTTACAAATAGATTATAGACCATGGTAGCAGAAACAGACCGACGTCAATTAAAAACAATCAAAACTTGAAACAAATTCCAGCCATGAAAGTTTACATACAATGAATAACGCGTCATAGCTCAATTATTATTGATAAATTCTTATAATCTTGTAGGCATTGAGTCAATTGGATTTAATGTTAAATTTTCATCTTCTGTTAAGCTTTCCCAGGTCCCTTCTTATAGGGTCCATAATTGAGTACACAGAGGGCAAAAAAAACTATTGTTGGGGAAGATTCTACAAACTGATGGCAACATTACCTCATCTAATATATTATGTATATAAATCTTCCTCCGATTTTACTAAATCTCCTCTATACATCCAAGCCTAAACTCAGAGAATCGTTCAGATTCGAAGAAATATAATTTTAATTAAACCTACTCCGAGGCGGTATAAACTCCAATATGGCAGTCATAATTAGATATGTCCCAAAAATTTAATGTATCGTTTAAACATAATTTAAGACAAGGATTAATCTACCTTGTTTATGTTCTTCATTAAGATTGTTACTGAATCATTAAAGTTTACTGAAACTTTTGCATGTCTTACCGTAATAAAGGAATTTTCACTTAAGTAATTAGTTAATACTTCGTTCTGCTCCGCTATAGTTAGAACTGGTCTTCCATCTCCTCTTTTCCCTATAACAGTTTGATCATTTTCTCACCTTTTTTACCACCGGTCAGAAGCTTAGAGCCCTCGGCACCTCAGCCTTTAGACTTTTTGTGCTCTTGGTTGTGCCGTTTATATGACGAGACCAGTAGCCCTTATCAGGCTTAACATTCTTTTCACTAGGTCCTTGGAGAAATCCACTCTTGGATGCTCTAGTCCTATATCTCCAATTACATAATGCTCCACAGTCAAAGACTATGTGAGAGGCTGTTTCCTCCTCTTCCACGCACAACCGACAAATAGGTTCCTCCCTATATATCCCGATTGTGTGCATGTGCTTTCTCAGGGTACAGTGACCGGTGAGTAAACTCGTCACTGTCCTTATTTGGCCCCTGCTGAGGATATTCATGCGACAGTCGTCTAATAGACCAACCATCTGCTATTTTGGAAATTATCCGCATTTTATCTCACTTGAATGGAATCGTGGATAATGCACTTTAACACATGTAATTGATTGTCATTTTGAGTTAAGTTGGGTTTACTTTTGGGAAAAAAGTGTACCAGGAAAATATTTTTTTTTTATTTTTTAAATTGTTTGCAGGTTTAGAATCAAACCATTTAATAGATCTTACAGATATTCATAGGATTTGTAGGGTTTGTCTAAAAATATCGGATAATTTGGTATCAATCGACGAAAAGTTGATGTGTGAAAATAAAAATATCCTGGAAATGACTGTTCTAGAATCTATTCAATCTATCGTTGGCGATAAGGTGAGTTTTATACTGATATTTTATTACAGACTATATGGATAATTACATACTTTCCTCAGAGGCGGATCCAGACTCGATATTCATTGAAGGCATTCATTGTTGTAACTAAGAAAAACATATGTTGAGGGAAGATGCTGATTGTGGGCGTAGCGAGCCCAAAGTAGCACATTTTCAAAATTTCAAGGTCACAAGTACCTCCAAATAAAGCTGAAGTCTCATATTAAATTACTCTTTTAAATAAAGTTTAATTGGAAAATAAAATTGCAGTGACTGCTTAATTTTTAATACTGAAAATAAACAGTTTTTTTTTCTATGTAAAACGAAAATACATACTAATTCAAATAACAAAATAAATTCGCTGTTTCGTAAATTTTTCGATAACATTATCAATGTTAACATTGATATCTTGATGTATATTTCAAAGACAATCTGTTCAAGCAATTTTCCGTCATTCTTGTCCGCAACCAAGTTTTTAATATTCCCAAAGACAGTTGCAGCTGCAACACTTTCCTCGGGAACTAAGTGGAAGTAGGGGACACACTAGATCTTTTAGTAGTCAGTAAATGTCACCCCAATGTACATACATAGTCTTTATTTTACATCAATTTTCAATTCCTGTATATTTGATTTTTTTTCTTTGGTATAATTTGGTCAGCTTTACAGGGCAAAAGTTTGTTATAGTTGTATTTTTTCCGTTAATTTCTGTCTTATTAGCTTCTGGTCTTTACCAATTCTCATTACTGGTATTAATTTTCTAACTTTTTTTTTTTCGCTAAATATTTGAAATTTTATGTAGAAGCACAACATTATATTGTTTGACGTAGCTTTGTGCAATAAAAATATGAATTTTTCCTTTTAGGTGGTCGTTGATGACAATTTTCCACGCCAAATATGTCCGCAATGTCATAATCATTTGAAATTATTCATAACTTTCAAATATACATTCAACAAAGCATCATCTATCTTACATTACGTTAATGGACCATTGAAAAATATCGACAATCATATGTTGGGCTCTGCAGCAAAAGACCATGATTACACTAAACAAAATAATTTAGAGAATGAAGTTCCTTGTAAAGTAGAATCAAAAGACCTAGAAATTGATATTAGTACGGAAAATGTTGATATTTTACGAGTCAAGTCTGAAGATTCACCGAAACTTGATAATACAATTTCATCAAATACATATAGAAACCTATCTGAAGTTGGAACTAATAAACAGAAGATGCAACTACATACTTGTCCAATATGTTGGATTAAATTATCGATGTCCAAACTCATACCACACGTTAAATCTCACAAGACTTTAGAAAAGTATTTAAATATTCCAAAAGTATCACCGAAAACACGATTTTACGCACCTGCTCGAGATGTCAAAGATCTACTGAGCGGAGAAAGTGAGAAATTGCATAAATGTCCTATTTGCAGCTACGAATTTGAAGCCTCCGAATATATATTGCACGTCCATCATCACTTGACACACGATCAATTCAAGTGCGAAAAATGTCATCGTACTTTCAAAAAGAAAAGTTATTTGTTGTCTCACATGCTGATACACAGTAAAAATTTCCCTTTTAGGTATATACTTATTAATTATTATTTATATTTTTAATTAACTAGTTGTTTGCAGATGCGACAAATGTAATAAAGGTTTTGTGATCAAATCTAACTACGAGTGTCATCTGTTAACCCACGAAGGAGGTGAACTACCTCATAAATGTGTCGAATGCAGCAAAACTTTTTCAAACCCCAAACATCTTTCTCGTCATATGACTATCCATACGGAAAATCGTGCTTATTCAACAAAGTACAGATATAAAAGGTAAGTTAAGAGCACACATTTACCCGAAGGATTGTAAAGCTTGGAAATTCGAGGGAGAACAGACTCTGATTGAAATCCATGCATGAAACAAGGTGCGAGTCCATCGGTACTGAGTAAAGTTTAAAGCCAGAATGTTTGTACAGCAATTAGTCAGTTGTACTCTTTTATTATTACCTTCAACTAAACAATATAATTAGTGATTGTAACTTCGGGGAATCTTATAAAGAAACATGTAAACAAAATAATAATTCAGTTAATTAGACCGTATCTTTACATTAATTTTACTCTATTTTATTGCAATAATGGGTCTTATATAAGTGTATTTCATATTTTTAAAAAGATACTTACTTTGTCCTATATGGGGCGACAGTGGATTCTCCATTAATAAACAAATGTTGACAGACAATCTTTTAAAAAGATCTTTAATATCAAGGCGAATAATTTATGATATCCTTATTAAAGGGGGAAAAGATAATGTGGAAATAACTGATAAAATGAAACAGTATTGTAAGAATATTCACTTTAAATATACACAAGCATTACAAATTCAAAAGTCTAAATAAAGAAAAACTTATTAAAAAACAAGAACGAAAAAAGTATCATCTCAGATATATAGTTTACTATTCTGCGTTATCTATATATAGTTTGGAGCAAAAGAAAACGAAATTGATTAACAATACAAATTATGAGGCTAACGAGATTGACTGGGAACTAAAAAATCTTAGAAAAGGGATATAAGAATAGGAATACAAAGTACTTAAAATATTGCAAGCCCCTTAGGTTTGTGGTAAATTTTAATATATCGTCACTTTATAGTGTTAACCTGCTAAGTCCACTTTCAAGGCAAAAGGTTTTATGGCCTTCATAAGATTTTTATAGATGTATTAAGCAGGTACGTCAATTTTTTTTTCTGAAATTAAATATTTCATGATACGAATACATACTAATTCCAACCAGCTGGTTTTTACCATGTAAAACTGGTCAAGTCTACAACTACCACGCATTTGGGTCGAAAAACGATATCAAAAACGGTTCTATTCCCAGTAGGTATACACCTATTAAAATTTAACGTAGCAAAGATACAAGGTGTTACATTTAAAATAACAAAGTTGTCGTTCACTTTCGGCATAACCAGTAGTGACATGCTTGTCAAAATATTTTCGATACATTCGATATAACTTCTTGTTCTCCATCTATGCCAATTTTTATACAAATCATTTGAGTAGTCACCAACATATGGTTAGTGAGGCTTGCCATGAAACAGCCTGTCTAAACATTCATTTTTCCCGTGAATAAGCGTGCATTTTTTGGGCAAATTTACGATTTTATTATGCAAATTTTACACTTTTCAACATTTGCTTTTTTTAGGTGTAAATATTGCGGACAAGGATTTTCACAACAAGAACAAGTCGAACACGTTTGTCATCAATGGGGAGTATATAAATGCAAATATTGTTATAAAGTATTCTTGAACGCAAGAACGCGTCAATTACACATACATAGCGAACATTTTAAAGGAAATAAAAATCCAGGTTATTGTCCCATCTGTAATCTTAAGTTTAAAAATATTATTTACCATAAAGCATCGAAACATCCAAGTGATAAAATGAAAGCTTTGTGTACGGCGTGTGGATTGTACGTTTCCAATATTTACACGTAAGTTCCAATTTTTTTAAATTATTGATGGTTTCCAGCGCCTCCGTAGGAATTGGGAAAGGGCGTAATCGCCAGACTGGCTTGTCTCTGTAGTCTGGTGAGTGTAACACGCGGCATATTTTGCTGGCATTTGCTCCACCAAACCACGACTTGATAATTATGTGACAGAGATCTGACTACCAACACGAACAGCCAGTAATTATGTCTGGTTATCATCCTCAATTTGTTTCACAGAGTCTTTTGCATGTTAATAATGCTAAATTATTTTTGCGGATTACTTTTTCCTAATAGGAGTTGAGCGTTTTCATCCAGCGTAATGTCTGGATATTTTGCCTTTTCATTATTCTTCACCTCGTGAAAGAAAATTAATTTAAGTGGGATTAATAGAGAGTGGATTTCTGTCATCATCTACACACAATGCCTAGAGCTTTCAGAGTTCCTACCGAGCTAGTTAGTTCAGATTTTCAGCGGAGATAGTAGGTTGAGAGTTCTAGCCGAAATAATAGGGTTCAGAGTTCTAGCCGATATAATAGGGTTCAGAGTTCCTTCAGAGATAGGGGAGGGTCACTACTAGAGAATCAACTGGTTTGGCAAAGCTAGAATACGGTAAATATGAAATAAAACAATAAATAACATGTCTCTCTCTACGTTTAAAACTTTCGGCTGCGGAGGCAGCTTGTCATGCGCACGCCCACGTCATTTCCGCATTAATAAAAATGGCTACTATGCAGCAGAGCATTTTCTGTGTTAGAATGTGGGAATGCGAAATTGATCCTACAGAGTATTCTATGATGGTATCGACAATTCAAGACCACAGATGTACTTGATAATCATTAAAGCGCCGGAAGACCACGAGTGTCAGACGCAACAGTGGATACAGATAGACAATGTTTTGTTCGTTCGCCACCACAATCCACCTGTCAAGCAGGCCGTGCACTTGGCAATTCACAGCAAACTGTGCGGAAGCGATTCAAACCGTTCCGTATACAGATGGTCCAAAAGTTACAAGATGACTGTGTCAAGCGAACCTTATTTTGTAATGCCATGGAGGGTGAGGGATTTGCTAACCGTCTGGTGTTCAGTGGTAGTATATACAGTGTTGAGTATTCAATTTCGTTATTAGACATTTTGCAAAGATATTGTGTTGGAAGAATACAACTGAAAGTTGATATTGTACAATTTTGGAGCAGATCAAATGCAATACAAACATTACATTGATAATAATTGAGTTAAATAACAACGTATTGTTACAGTTTCCTGTAATATTGTCGTATTTAATAAAGTTTGTTGCCAATAGATATCGAAGAATAGTTGTAAGTATTCTAACAGTTTATAAAAAAATTTGTTTCAAAAACGGTGACTGTTCAACCAAGAAGAAACAACTTGTTCCCGGGCTATAGAACCCGAAGGATGATGAATTACACTTCAAAGGCAAACGGGGTTGGTATGTATATCTACAAGATATTTAACACCAGCCATTCTGGTTTGCAATTAAAAGCGACAACATAACTTGTTGACAGGCTTTGGCGTATTTGCGCTAAAATCACTAACAATACATGTAACGGAGTTGTTAAAGTTGGACAATAGCTAAATTTTCACCTCCAACTACAAACCAAAAAACCGTTCGACTTTGTAGTGTAATTCAATATTCGTCGGGGCCTATTGCCCGGGATTTGCTAACAGTTTGGTATTAAGCGACATTTCAAGTGGCAAGGTGAACCGTCACAATATTCTATGGGGTAAGGGAAATCCTCGCAATTTTCTAACATGAAATAGATTCTCAAAATTTGAATATTTTTGTGCCGTATCCAGTACAAAAGTGTAAGCACCGATTTTCTTTCAGGAAAAAACTGTGATCGGTATGCCATATCTCGATATGTTGCCACTGGGTTATTTTCATAAGTGACTTCATTGACCAACAAGTTTAAGCTCCACCTCACTGGCACCAGATAGTCCGTCGGTATCTAAACGAGTAACTCCTTCATCGTTGAATAGGCCGTTGGGATGCAGAAGATTTGACTGACTCGTTTGCCATTCTAGCTGTAATACTGGAATATAGCTTTGCCAAACCAGCTGATTCTTTCGTAGTAATCCTGTAGGTTCATATTTGCCTCTAGTAGAGAGGACAGTTGAGCCAACTTTCGAAAAAAAAAATATTTCGACAATTTTTTCAAGTGTGCTTTTTTAAAGATCATTTCCCGATATTCTTTTCAGAGTATGTATTTGTTGAAGAACAAAAGTTTATATCTACAAATGGATAATTCAACAAAATATTTCCATTTTACAAATTTTAATAATTGGCCTCAATTGATTCCAAAGATAGTTATTATATATATTTTTTCCAATTTTTAGGCACATGATGAAACACAGAAAAGTTCCCGCAACGAAAACTTACCAATGTCACACTTGTTCAAAATTATTTTCGTATAGAACCACCTTAAAAAAGCACATGTTGTTACATACCGGAATGAAACCTTACATATGCAGTTACTGCGGAAAAGCTTTCAATTGCAGTTCTAATCTAAAAGTACACGAAAGAATTCACGTCGGCGATAGATGTCACGTATGTCCGATTTGCGATAAAGGATTTTTGGAAAAATCTTATCTCAACAAACATATGAAAACACACAAAGAAGTCGATGCCGATTCAAGCGAAATGAATGATTCGATAATCCAAATAGATCATGAGGATTTGTAGGATAGTAGTTGTGAGTTTTAGAGCGCTTTCAGACGAGACACATTGTGGCCTCATTTACAAGAGACTGATGAATATACCTATTTATATTAATCTATTTTTACCCGCGATTCTTTTCAGACACTAGTAGCCGGCCGCAGAGTGTCGTTTAAAAGCGCTCTTAAAGTTGTACATTTAAACGGCTTGTATAGATTTCTAGTGAAAATATATTCCAATTTTTTGGTGTTATTGGATACTTTTATTTATGGCTGGATTTTCTTTGAGCTGCACGTAGCGTAATTGAGCCGAATTAATAAGAAGAAATAAAACAACTCGACTTGTGAAATATTTATTTATTTTTGAACTTCGCACTTCTCAAATTCTAGTTAAACATTCTTCCATCGTATTCAAACATTGTTTGAAAAAACAATCTCCATACATACTTTTTTATAACTCGCGACTCGGTAACATCGTAAACATACAGAAAAAAAACTAATAAAAAAATCACAAACTCCATTAGTTACATAAAAAACAAAATGTCTATACATTAAAATACTTCGAACATGTAAAAATAATTGAAATGATTCGGATTATTTATATTTGCATCTTAACCATTTTACCCGTGTCACCTAAAACAAAAAAGACAGGTAAAAATGTATTCCACATATTGATGTCCAATCAAGGGACACCACACATACTAGGCGAGGAGCCACTAATCCTGAAAGCTTCATTAAGCTTAATAAAAATTAAAAGTGGACGATTCAGTGTACTGTAGCTTTATAATAGAATATTCAAAGATCTGGCAATTGAATGAGTGTGTAGTAAACTCGAACCATCGTGGTACACTGGTCCATAGGCACCGTTGAAAGTTGAAGAAATATTAAGTTGCCATCAGAATCAGAAAAAGGGAGCAATTATAATTCCGATTATAATGATGTAAATGATTAACGAAAAATTAACTTGAATTGAACATAAATTTTGTATTAATCTCCAACTCATTTTTTTTCCTTTCCATTTTAATCTGTGTATAGCTTGAAATGTAAGAAATAAACCAGAGGAGGAAAAAGACAGACATGACTCCAGAAGAAATGTCTTGAATGAAGTAAAATCCATGACAGTATAATCTTCAACCACATAGTAAAATCAATTTTAGAAAATATATCTGACAAACCGCGTGAAATAAAAAGGTTTACCCCCTATCACACCATTCATATTCCTATAGGTATCCGCGACCGTTCCTGCTAAAAATTATTCATCGGCCAGACTTTTTCCTAATGAATATATAATTTCGCACAAAGTATCTGTCAGATTGATCAAAATTCATTATGACGGAAAAAAGTATGGACATTTAATAATAAATTTATTTAAAACCGACCAAGCAAAACGTATTTGTGTCAATTTATTTTTACTAAAACTTTTATTAAGCTTAATCTCGGAGCTTTCAGGATTGGTGGCTCCTGGGCTTCAAACAAATACAATGAAAACATTTGAGAAAGGCGGCATTGCAATATTATTAATGGATTTGTTTCAAGTTTGGCGACTCTCAGTTTTGAATATACTTGAGAATAAAGAACTTCAACTGGAAATCCTTATTTTTTCTAATTCTACACTGAAAATTAGTTTTTCTACGACCGTGCGTTTTAACCCACTTTCCCGCACGCATTTTAGCTTTGCAAATTTTGACCTTATTAGATACTTTTTTACTTCGGAAGTTATAACTATTGTTACAAGTGAATAAATAGTCCATTAAATAAAATCTACATCTTTTCTAGCTTTTTGTTGCATTTTTACTTTTTTGAAAATATAAAATAATGAAGATATTTTGATATAACCCTGTACATTCTTTAAAGTAGTGTCACAAAACAACTATCAAACCACCCGTGTTTGATATAAGAAAAATATATCAAATAACATTCTTTCATCTACAAATGACTTAAAACCGTTACCGTCACCGTGATCGTCATCTTTATGTGACCTGCAACCGATGCCATCCTCATCAACGTCATCTACTTACCAGTTAACACCAAATAACTCCACTGGACCGGCAATTTCAAGTAATTTACAGAAGGCAACAAATTGTGTTTCTAATATTAATATTTAAAATAATAATAATAATAATAATTTTTCGTTAAAGTTTTGTATATGTATGTTGAAATAAAATAACTCTTGAAAAATGGGTTGGTATACTTTGTATATACGGTCGTAGAAAAAATAATGTTATTAAATCATGCGTGAAGTGTCTCTCCCGCCCTTGACTGCTTGTCCGACTCAACTGCAGGCGGGAAAGTATCACTTTCCGCACTTGTTAGGAAAATAACTATTTGTGTGGTTACTTAAATGAAAACTTACTTTCCGAACCTTCTTGTTCACCTCCTGAACGACGTCGTTTGCGTATGGTTCTATCACGGCGGAATGCTTTCTGAGGAGATGGTAAAGGATCCATACCTAATACCTAACAAAACAAAAAATGACAGTTACAATTTAGTCTCATCAAGTTATAATTGAATAATCGATATATATATTATATCAATCGTTTCACAAGTCAGCGGCGAATCGAAGAACTATAAGGTTCCCTCACAGCAACGCGAATTTTTATCGCGCGTAAAACTCTAGCGGCGCTGCTGCTAAATTGGGACACACGACAATATTAATAACAAATTAGTGATGAAATTAGGTAAGTAAATTTTTTCTTCGAATTCAACTATTTAATTATTTAGAAAGAAAGAGAAAAAAGTGGATATTTTAGAATGATGCCAAACTGTATCGGTAAAATATTAAACAGTGTCCAGTTAGCAAACTAATCACAGTTTTGACAGTATTCTTGTCTTTGCTCAATAAATCTGCCATAAACCATAACGAATGTTTTATCGTAAACTGATTCGCTGGTTTCTGTCCTAATAAATCCATTAAATGGATTTGTTGGCTACTCACTTCCATGTAATAATTTTTGTTGTCATTTATGCAACGCAGCAGAAGGGCAGTGGACTTGTTAATTTCCACTGATTTTTCGTTGCTCTTATTGCCTTTCAGTGGCGGCTCGTGAACTTTTTAAAATGGATGCTGGACATTGGACATAAAAATATACAGCCAATTAATTAACCTTTGCGCAGCGAACGTACCAGCATCTTTAGTGACAAAATTAATTGTTCCCAGCAAGAACCAACATGGAGGTATAGGTTTCTCTTGCCAGAAAATTTTTTTGTTCGCATAATACATCGTGCATTGCAATTTTTTAAAAAAATTTAAATTTTAGAACCAAGTTATATAGATTTAAAACATTCGAATAAGCTTTTATTCGTCAAGTCGAAAAACCTTGTAAAATTCATGTAAATCGGAAAATCGAATCTCATAATTTAAACTTAAATAAAATCTAAAATTTCTTGTCTACCAAATTATATGTTTTCCTCTTTTTCGCGGAGGGAGCCTCATCAGTTGGAAAATTTGCAAATGAAATTCTGTATTACGGAAACTTACCAATGAGATGCTTCAAACGCTCTCTTGAATAAATTATATCAGTGAATTAATGTTGTAAAATTTCAAATATAACACCAGTTTGTTCAAATATTAATTTAAAAGAAAAAACAAAACTTAATTATTCCCGCTAATCATCTAAAACAAGCACGCAAGAACCCACGCTCGTATTATGTATTCCGTTGTTGGTATATCATCGCAACCGCTAGAGACTAGCCGCCCGAGAGTGTTGCCATTTCCGCTATTGACACTGTTGTCAGATTCTAAAAAAAGTAGTGAAAACGGGGAATTAATTGTGAAATTAAAGAATTTTAAATAAGCGGGAAATAAAATGGAAGAATAATCAACAAAATATTTCTGGTGCTATTTGCAGGATAAAAATTGTTGCTGAGGCTGAGCCTCCTTCGAGAAGCCGCCACTCTTGCCTTTATCACAAGCACAAGCAAATCTATAAATGGACGAAAGTAACAACAAACGTATGCACTCTAGGAATGTAGCGAAGAAACAATTGTTCTCGACGTAGATTAAACAAAAAGTTTATTGTTGTTGAACTTAATGGAGAATACATAAAACATTGAACAATACGAATAAAAGAGGATAATTTAAGAGCTCTCACTCAACTCACCTTATATATCTGTCGATACGCTATCAACCTTAAAGCATACTGCGCAGAACACGTCAAATCTTCTCTCTGCTGCGCGTTCAAAGCACCAGATGCATCTGGATTGTCTTTTTCACATGGATCAGCTAATCCCGGACCACCGGGTAACAACAAACCGCTAGCCACAGCTTCCATGACTCTTCTTAATGCGTCTCCGGGCGACAACTGCGATTGACCAGGAACGGACGAAATAACCTTTTCGGCTAGTAACTCCATTGCCTAAATTGTAATTCGTGAAAAACACTAGTTGAGAAAATTTATATTTGACTTACCCATGGGGATAATGGTGACCATGTTGGTACTCTTTGACATAAATCTCTTAGGATGCGAATGATGATGACGCACGAGTGTAGACCCAAAGCCCTCGCCTGCAACCGTTAGAATGTAAGAATTTTCGAATGTTTGGAAATGGACAAGAAGGGTTCTACTAAGAAGCTATTTTAGCAAAAAAAAATTATTTTCTTTTCCTAGTCTAGAAACGTGATTTAAAAACTAGAGCTAATTGAATTGGTAAATAAAAAGTGGCGTTAAACAGTCGAGATAAAAATATTATTAAAAAATGTAAAAGTAGAACCCTTTTTTAAATTAATCCTATAAGTATTGCATGAGATGTGACGTTTTAAATTACTAAAAATGTCATTGTAAGCTGAATCTATCAATTTATTTTTAATGGAAAAGGGAATAGAAGTGAGCCAATGGTAACTCTTTTTTTTTTCAACAAAGACGATAAAAATAAAAACTCCGATTCCCTAATTTAATATCAACATTTAAAAAACTCACATCATCATTTTGG
This sequence comes from Galerucella calmariensis, assembly GCA_910591675.1. NCBI lineage: Eukaryota > Metazoa > Arthropoda > Insecta > Coleoptera > Chrysomelidae > Galerucella > Galerucella calmariensis. The sequence goes on from CAJUYG010000616.1 coordinate 33,126, forward strand.
TATTCAATTATACAACGAATAATCGGTTTCCGTTTTCGTGTCATTTATATGAACATTCATCATTTTTTTTTTGTTTAAAAAAAATAAGCCAAAGTGCAATACACGGTGTGAGAGAAGACACAAACCTGGAACCATTTCGTATGTCTGAGGGCTGCCAGCGCCTGGAGACACTTGCCGCGTGAGAGAACATCCCGGTCGAACCCACCGCTCGCAGCTTCTAGACATCAAGAAAAGGGTGTTTGACCATCGCTAGCTCACCATCGCCACTAGAAGCCAGGGCGCCAAATAGGATTATGGAGCCCAGGCTGTATGGCGGCGATGAGCTGGTTGGTCAAAAATCCTTAAGTCCCACACCACCTAAAATCACCACTAAAACAAGCATAAAGCACAGTACAGTTTATAAGTATTGGACTGGAATTAAAATATATCTAAACTTCCACAAAAATGGTCTTCTTCTATGTATTCATAAAATACAAAAGAAAAAAAGAAAGAAAATAATGTAGTTCTCAAGGTGATTAAGACAATTGAAGTCTATTGCCGTTCCATTTATATAGATATATATAAACGAGGTTTGTTAAAAAAGGTGACTTTTTACTTTCCTCAAAAAATATTCGTTAATTAACTTTGTCCTACTTTTTTTTGGTTTTTGCCCAAGTTCTTCCATCGATGAGGTCTTAACTTACTCGATCGAGGGAGACATCCTTCCAGTTTTAGAAACAATAAAAACCGTTAGCAAAAATTTCTGTTTCACGCACTGGGCGGGTTTAGCACTTCTGGTTGCTTTCATTGTACTTTAGTTTCGACTTCTTATCCATATACCCACGTTTTTTTCACTAGTTATGATGCTTTCGAGCAAATTTGGATTATCATTGATTTAAAATCGCCTGAACGCTGGTCGTTTTGAATTTCGGAACAAGCCGTGCAGACACATGTTTCATGTCGAAAACATAAAAAAAATTATGACATGAGCAAACAGCGTCGGCCACTTCTACAATAGTGATCGAACAATTTTCTTCACTGCTTCAACGCTTCTTTTATCGGTTGTTGATGTGCGAGCTTCGCCATTCAACATCTAAGGTCTTCGGTGAATAGCTTGTGCCACTTTTTTGCTTTTAATAGACTCGACAAAATTTTATTCCATTTTATATTCTTGATAGAAAATAATTGTCATGCGCACTGAAGCACGTCTATCCTTAACATCTGTCAAATTAAAAATGGCTGATAGTGTCAAAATGGAAAATGTATACCAATAAAATGTACTTGGCACGCGAAATTTGAAAAGTCACCTTTTTTGAACGTGGAATACACAAGGGCTAAAAATAGGTACAATTATTTTATTATTTCTATGCTAGGTGAGACATTCTTCGTATATTTGGTATCAGTCGAACTGTATTTTCATGTAAAATTCACCACATTTTCCAGTGACTGATATACGACTGTTGTTTCAAACTGTAAAAAGTCCAATATTTATTAGCAATTATCAAGGTTTAAGCTGTATAGTCTCTTATAAACTAAAATTTCTATAAATATTTGTTATATCATTATAAACCTTAAAATTATCTTAATATATTTTTACAATTACAATTTTCAATTAACGTTCAGTTGTGGGCGTGTAATTGTTTTTATGAATATAACAAATTATAATAATCAGTCTCATATTAAACTAAGGCACACGACACAGTAACCAAATCAGAATACCTTAACACAGTTCTTATATAATCAGTTCCAAAATGATATGGGAGTGTCTAGTGAAACTCCATGAACTAGAATTCCAGGAAACACTGGAATGGGGGATGACATACCCTTTTTGGGGCCAGAACCCTTTCGCGCTATAAGCTTGAAGAAATAACGCTACGCCGAAAAGAATAGAAGATTTGACGCTTCAGAACTCGCAATCCTGGCTTGTCACTCCACACACCGTGGGATGCCGACTGAAGACCGAAAAACGTTGAGGCACAAGATTTTCAATTGGAACGTTAGTCAGGAGGGTATTTTTAAAATGCCAGAAACGTTTGATCTGACGAAAGATAGTAACAAGTTACTATGGTGGGGGGAAAAAAGCACTGATTGTATCTCCGGTGGTCCCAATGGACTCATGCGTGAATAATATCAACTTGTGACGCGTTTCGCTAACAAAGTAGCTTTATTTGTGTGTTCTTTGTATGACGTGTATGAAAATGGGAAGTGATTAGGTTAGGTTAAATTTTGCATGAACATTCTTTAACAAATTGATGGAAGACGCGTTTCTTATTTTATTGAAACTCATCACCTAACGGGGTTAAAAAGGAGAAGAAAGTTATTTTGGGGGTGATTTGCATCGAAGTTGCTTTTGATTTCAATTAAATTTAATTTTGAACCGTCTGAAAACTCAATCAGATTTTATTCAAAAAAACATTGAACTCACTTAAAAGCTTGGTGCCAGTCATATTAACGTGAAATCCTATTGGAACGCGGACGAAGTCGCGGACAAAAGCCAGTATTTTATATTTAGGAGCAAAAATAACAAATAGAGAAGCGGTAGAATCAATAAAAGAACATAAAAAAGATGTCAAACAATGTTTAGATTGGACAATGAAAATTGACACCATTGCTAAAGAAATGTGTGGTTTCGAAAATTAATTCATTTATTATCTTTCAAGTTCATAACTGTTATCATTTTTTTACAATTCGTTCATCTTCTTTCAATTTTGTTGAGAATTCCGGTATTATTAGAGATACTTGACACTGAATCCAATTTTTCCAACTACTACACCAAGATCGTTTTCACTATCACGTGTTTCGATAACCAAGTAATCTTCCTTAGAGATTGAAGGATAACAGTTTACTATTAGTGTGGGTGTAGTGGTAGTATAAACAGTGCTGAGTATTCAATTTCGTTATTAGACATTTTGCAAAGATATTGCGTTGGAAAAAATCAACTGAAAGTTAATATTGTACAACTATGGAGCAGACCAAATGCAATACAAACATTATATTAATAATAATTAATGTTTTAGTTCAACAAAGTATTGTTACAGTTTCCTGTAATATAGTCGTATTTAATAAAGCGTGTTACCAATAGATATTGAAGAATAATTATAACTATTTCAACATTTTTGAAAAACAGTGACCGTTCAAACAAGAAGAAACAACTACTTTCCGGGCTATACGGGTTGCTATATCTACAAGATATTCAACACCAACCATTCTGTTTTGCAATTAGAAGGGACAACATAGCTTGTAAACCGGGCGTATTTACGCTAAAATCACTATCAATACATGTAAAGGAGTTGTTAAAGTTGTGAAAATAGCGACATCTTCACCTACAACTGCAAACCAAAATTCGTTTGACTTTGAAGTGTAAGTCAATATTCGTCGGTGCCTATAGCCCGGGAAGTAGTTGTTTCTTCTTAGACGAGCGGTCACTGTTTTTAAAAAATATGTTTAAAGACTTATAAAGCGTTAAAACAACTGTAATTATTTTTCGATATCTAAATTTCAACACACTTAATTCAAATAGTGAAAAAATATACAAATTATACAACAAAATTCGTTTGTCTAGGCAGTCAGTACTTGTCTTAAATGTGATCCATTAAGAATATCAAAGCTGCAGTTTATCATGAAAACAATGGCGCTTTTAGAAACGTGAAGCAAAAGAAGTTTTGCAGCCAAAAGTTGGTATCCGTCGAATGAGCCAGTGACCATACGCTGGATGTTTTCATCGAGCGGGAACCAAATTCAGAAAGGACTTGGCCTGACCCATGCACGCTAGTCGTGCACGACTCAACTTGCAAGACCCAAGACTATCGAACGTTCTCGTAATCCCCGGTAAAATTCCCTAACGTTGAAGCGAAAGTTCTCATTTGTGGAAATTATAGGAAAATTCATAAAGCGAACGTTACCAACGAGTTACCAAACAATATTGTTTGATATAACAACGTTGTCGGCTTTAGTCTTCGCGTTCTACGTTCGCGACGTACTGTTTATATTCCGAACCGCAATCTCAACGCGCGTATACTTGCAAAATTTTGGTTGGACCTTAGCGTTTTCGTGGTCGCGTACTCTGTTAGTGACATTTTATGTAGATTAAGCTTTTTATGACACAGACTCTTCTGGTGTTCCAGAAGATTTTTCTGATTTAGAAACGGAAGAAATTCCAAATTAAAATTTAATTTTCGAGTACCTACACCAAGTACCTGTTCCGAATTCCGAAAAATTTTGTTTATGCGTTTATTCTTTCAACGTTTTTTGGTTTAAATAACTGATGTTCTTTTGTTTATCAACAAGGTATACTTTGGCAAGTTTATCTGAAGCCGTGAAAGGAATGCAGTCGAAAACATTCGATATTGCCACGTTTAACTATGGAAAAGCTAAAGTGCTAAATATGTAGTGATAATAATTAGAAAAGGAACTTTTAATTATTAACAATATCAACAATATGATTAAACTTTAATTCTTCAATGTGCTTGTTTCTTTGGATTTTTTCTATTAACATTATTTTCTCAATTTATGAATATTAAAAGATGAGCACTTTTCCAAATTTTTTATGGGCCTTTTCAAGCTCTGGCAGCGTTGTACGAAAACCATAATTACCACACCCTCCGAATTACATAATTGGTGATTTTTATCGAAAGGCCTGACCAGCTGACTTCTTATTGGCAAGCGCGTGCGTGTGTTCTTCCCTCTCACTTCGTCAATTGACTGATATTGATTCATCCAGTGGCGTTGGTATTGTCAGTTACCTTTGTATTTTCAATTTTAGTTGGTAAAATAGGTACCGTACGCCATTGGTACGTTTATGACATATATGCCTCACCTCTTACCGATTCCCCGTAGCTTCGGATAAACTTACCAAACTATAGGTACACGCTTTGAGCAAATATCGTTTTTTTGTTTTCTAGTTCCTTTTTTTAAACCAGTAGTAACTATAATGTTGAATAAATATTCATGTTCCAATTATTTTTGTTATTAACCCAATGCATCACCCAGTTCCTTCAAATTTCTATCAACTTTTATGTAGTCATAATCATAATTCACCAAAAAAGTTGCAAATTTTTATGGCGCTGAGGTTTACCCAAAATTCTTGGAAATTCCCGAAAGTTCGTAACGAAATAAATTACGGTAATTTTCCAACACTACCAAGACATTTATATATTGGTGTGCTCTCAAGTGGGTACCGGCTTCAGACTACTCGGGGGATAATGTTGCATATTTACTCACATTACTAGACATAAGAAATTCGTTGTAAGTTTTGCAGACGTTGGATTGCCTTTGAATTGCTTTACAAAAATATTTACTCAATACAAAACTTACATCTCCGTAAATTATCTTCTTTGCTGTCGTAATTACTACAACGTTGTAAAACACTCGAAGTGACCTGCTATTCATGATTAATAAAGAAACGATGCACGTTCAAGTAGTTTGGAAACAAATCAGGTCAGTAAGGTGGATGACCGGTAAATTTGAAGCTTCAGTTCGATCAAATTGGTTTTTGCTTGTTAATAAATCTTCCTTCAAGTTCCTTTTGGCTCATTTTAACGAAAATGCGTTGAACCAACGGCATAGTTAATTTGTATTCTCGCATATGGGCCGCGGCATGCCAAATATTGAATTTGTTTGGACTATACTTGTTTGTTGACGTTCGCGAACGTTTTGCACAGCGTGGCGTAGAACATCCCTCTTTACATAATGTTATGTGAAAGAAAAGAGCAATTTCCTTTTAAAAAAGTTAGTCTTCAACACTGGAAGCAGAAGTTTCTCTGAACAACGTCGACATATTATGTTATATCATTCTATTCGCAATAAAATTCGATTGACGTAGGTTCTTCCTTTGCCACTTTTTTTACTTCTAGCCTCACTTTTGTAGATGCTGTAAACATTCCTTATGCCGTGCTAAGCAAAATAATAGAAATATGAAAACAAGTCAATTTAATACAATACATTTCATAAAATTTGAAGCAACGCATATAGACGCGGGAGAAAAAAAATCTTAATATCGTCTAATACAGATGCTAATTATTTAATATATTCGTGATTTCTCTACGAACCAAGTCCCCATTTTGAACTTGCTGTTTTTGATATATCTCTGTATTATATTAATTCGATTTCTTCTGTATTCCATCGAACATTGACAAAAATATCAGTTGACAATAAACAATAGAAAAAAACCAGCTTAAACCCTGTACAGTACTGTACACTCATACATTCACTTCCCAGTTGATCAAACCTGTTTACCTTGCTGTTCACGTATAACTGGACTCGTGAATTGCACCAGCACTGTCAAGTTGTCACCAGCAATAATTAAACCGGCCTCCGATGCGTTGATGGCGACTGTATACGAGTGATCCTTCGCCACTTCCTTCAATGCGGTAGGTAAATGTTCCACTACTTTTTTAAGAAGAGTCAGAGTAGGTTTGTCGGCACAGAGTACGACTAATTCCACGTTGTTGTCACCGCGAAGAAGCAGACCTTTCGCTAGATGTCCTACACGCATAACTCCTTTTAAAATACGATTTTGATCGCCTTGTTGGAAGGAAAATCTGGAACAATCACAATATTTTTAAAATAATGTTGGGTGTGAGACACTCTCATCAACTTCAGCATCGAGTTATGCTACTGATTCCGTAACATTATCTATAAAAATATACATACACACAAGTAAAACTAATATAATTTATTTAGCTGATTGATTTTACTTTGGTGGTTCCATAGAGTAATAATTAAGAGAGGTTTTAAAACATATGGAACAAACTGGCACAAAGTTTGTGCGCAGCCAGTAGAGCACGGCGCTTTACAGCAACTAACTGAACTAACAAACCCCGCCTCCCTCTACACAAAAACAAAACTTTTCATTTTTAGTATCATTTCAATTTGAGGATATGTGAAAAAGTGCTTTAATATTTTCAACACTGTATTAGTGTGCTTGCTCTGTAATATTGGTGTGTGTTTCAAGATGCCAAATTGTTTAAATGGGGACGTCAATTGAATAACTGCAAAAAAATTATACAAATAAGAAGTTTTTTTTTTAGTTTTCTGTTCTAGATATTAAACGAAGTCATAAATGGTTTAAAATAATGAACTTTACTTATTAAAAATGAAAGGTGTTATTTGCATGAAGATCACTTTCTTAAAAATAATTTTACAGACTCATTTAGATTGACAAAATTTGCACTTCCTTTATAAACTTCAGAGTACAATTTTCATCCCAATTCGGATTCAGGTAGGTATTGACTGTTTTTGTATGTTATTTTGGATATCCTATTGTATGAAAGATGTTGAATTAATAATATTATATTTTCTCACTTGCAAAGGGTTTTTTTATTCTCCTACCGAATTCCCTATAATATTATTCCAATACAATATTTGCAGCTGAATGATTTAGCACAATAATGTTATTTTTTAGTCTTTGAAGACTTGACTTGAAAGACTAAAAAACAAATATTGAAGTGCAAAATCATTCAATTGCAAATTTTGTACAATATTACGCGTATGCTGAAAGCTTGAAAATTCAAAAATCGCGCGTCTTGAGTGCTAGTTCGTACCAGTAGCCAAGGTAGGCGCTAGTGGTAACTTTGTGCCACAAAACACTACACGTTTAACATCTCTCTTATTTATTACTCTATGGGTGGTTCATATTCATAGCTTTTCTGGGTATATATAACAAATTAAAAAAAAACATGACGCTGCAGGAAGATTTGATATCGCGATCTCCTGTCTACTAGAAAGGCGCTTTAACTAACTGAGCCACAGCGCTAGCTACCTTTTGCCGTTATCAAAATCGAACAGAAACGAGCAAAAAATCAAATTTTACTTTTTTTAGTTTTTGTTGTTATAGAGGCAACAGAAATATATCATCTGTGAAAATTTCAACTGTATATATACTGTACTATAACAGTTCATGAGATACAGCCTGGGAACAGACAAACCTACAGCGAAGTCTTAGTAATAGGGTTCGATGTTGAGCCCTAATAAAAACAACTATAATACGAATGTATTAACGAAGAGGAACAAAATGACAGTTTTTTCATTCACTTAGAAATTGTACAATTGTATTTACTGAAATAGAATTTGGACATATTTAATCATATAATGGAAAACATCACTTGCCTATATTTTTAGATCAATTTGTATTTTAAAAGATAATCTTTAGCATGTTCTCTCGTGCTAAAGAGGAGAATTGACACTTTTGTGAATGAAGCTACTGATACAGTGTCATTTTTAATTGATTGAGAATATGTATATAGTTCAATTACGATAAGTTTGTAATAACAAAACATGACAGATGTTTTATATCGTTGCCACGTTGTGATTTTTTCCAGTTATTGGCATAAAATTATGTTGATAAGTTGATTATTGTATACGATTACATTCAACTCAAAAATAAAAGCAGACATTAGAAAATTTTAATGAGTAAATACATAAATTTCAAGATGTCCAAGTTTGAAACCATAATTTTAACTGAAAAATGTTATCTTCATGCACATATTGAATTGCATCGTTATTGCAGTATTAAGTAACAATGTATTTATTAAAAACTTACATCTCTCACAGAAGTGATAGGAATTAGCGGTCCACCGTTATCTCTCAAAATATGATATTAGGGATGCTACCATCTCCTTGCAACCACTTGATAAAGACTCATGCATTGCGACGCAGTGTTTGATACTCTCTTTTAAATAGTTATGAAAATAACAGATTATAATTTATACAGTAAATAACAAACTATAAAATGCGAATGAAAACGACAAACCATCACAAGAAATTCTAATAAAATTGTCTGATTTTGACAACATAAGTCTGGCAACCCCGGACACGGCAGCCAACTTTTGGACCGGAACTTCCCCATTTATATGATTAATTATTCCCTTTACACTTTGGATATTTAGATTTTGTTCAGTGGCTGCAATTGTAACTACAAATGTCAAAATTACAAACTTATCGTAAATGAACTATAGAGTAAATATGACTGTCAAATACGAAAATCTACATAAAAAATAAAACTTACAGTTGATTGTCACGTCCATCTTCTTTTTGATGATGCTCTGATTTTTCTTCGGGTTTGGTTTCTGATTTAGTAGCTTTGCCATCGCCCATTAAATCCGATACAATTTTAAGAGCTCTTTCGGTGTGGGAAACAATGCGCTGTATAGCTTGTAGTTCTTCGTCTTTAGGATAAATCTCAGCATGACGAGCCATTACATGTTTGTCATCACTGGATTCGGTCCTGCGCGGTAATCCACCCTGGAAATACTACAATACAAAACGGAGTCAAATCCATCGTTTGCAAACTTTCATATTGCACAATAGTTCAAGAGGATGATAAAGCATGAAAATTTTTATACGGGGTCCGGCAAATCTCTATTATAGTTAATGACTCTTATAGTGTATGGCTTACATATATATTTGAACGTAAGTGTTGAGGATAGTCCATTAGTAAACTAGGCAAATGAATTAATTTTTTTCACATTTTTAGAACCGAAATAGCTACAGTTGGCAGAAGCAAACGTGAGCCCTGGAGGGCGTGTCCATGTCGCTGTAGTTGTATTTTTGTAGTAACAATTCGATATTTTGAATCGACAACCAAATATCGATACTATAAATGTCAACTGTTAAGAGATATGTAAACAAAGTCAAACTTGCTAAAAATGTAACTCTAAATATTAATAAAAAAATTTATATTGGACCAAAACTAAAACTACCGTTTGCCCTAAATGTCTATATTTTCAAATTACATGACTGTATTAATGTCATGAAAAATAAGGGTCAAGTTTCTATGGAAAGCAACAAAATATGATCTGGTTATAGTCCAGTGTTGCCGATGCAAAAATGAAAATTACCCGAACTTACTATTCAAATTATCAGAATTTGTCAAAATTACCAAAAGTATACATTGGTTATCTGAATAAAGTCTTCGACCCCAGTCAATATGGAAAATCTTCAAAAACAATAGCCATTTTATATATCCCTTCTAGAAAATATTCAAAAAACTATTGGATCCAAATTAGTGAAATTGTTTAAAAATCGGATAATCATCCTGGCATTGACAACACTGATACAGAATGATGTATGTTGATGAAATCATTCGGTCATATTATTTCGATTATATTTAACAATTACTAATGGACAATCATTAACATTGGCTCTTGATTGGCTGCTTGCGATGACCTTACTTTAGTTCGCATATTTTACGGGGCTCATGTTTGGTTCTGGCAACTTTAGTTCCATGCGCTCCCACATTTTTTTAGTTTTATCCCCACCATCTTGGAGAACACCACAGTTTTCTAAAAAATTTGAATTTGCACATCCCTTTTTTTAAAACCGCAGCTTCAAGAAAAAAGCGAAAGAAAAAGAAAAAAGTAAGGTATTCCATTTGAAAAATAGGTCAATTGTCTGGTATACTAATAAATGAAAATAAGCTACATCAACAGTTTCCTAATAAATAGATCGGCAAAATGGCTAGCTCGATTAGCGGACTCAAGAAATCTTGATTCCTTCAAGTTGGGTTATGTTAACAATCTTGTTTACCAAACGCCAGCTACAACACCTGAAGATATGAAGAAGCAAATAATACAAGCATTCAGATATAGTTTGGTGTATTTAAAACAATAGCATTGTTCATTTTGACAATGATACTTGATTGATTATCTAGTGTGAGAACATCCTCTCTAGATTTTTGCCAAAAAATTTTCAGCCTTATTAATAATAAAATTTAGATTATTCTAACATGACTTTAAAACTAAATTATTAAAAAGCATATTAATAATACATTTAACATTATTCTAACACTAGAATGATACTTAATCATTAGTAATCAGTTAGGGTATGTTTTACACCGTGTTTAAGTTAACCTAACCTTTTTTGGTAAAATGTCAGTTTGATTAATTGTCCGCGAAGCGGAAGAGTTATTCTGTCAAACTGACACGAAGAAATTTTACAAAGAGAAATAAGAGTGAATAATATAGTCGTTTACGTATTTTACATTGTTGTCATGTTTATCTTATAAAAACATATTGTTTGTTAGATGTTTCTAAGTATTCCCCATAGGGAATAACGAACAACTCCCAAATAAGTAAAGTCATATACAATAAGAGTTATAGAACTACAACAGAGGTTTTATGTTTATGGGTTTCTTGTGCTCCTTTTTCCAGCCTTTAGAATGAAGGTGTCTATTGCCCTTCTCCATGATTCTGGAATATAGCCCAGTCCTAAGCTGCTTCAACTAATACAGTATAGCCTGAAATGAACAGTACTGAACCTGAAACATAGGTGCGCGCTGTCATATCCAAGTTAACCAGTATAGATCTGTCAAGTAAACCTTAAACAGATGATGAATAGGGCCTAATTGTCAAAAATGGTGTTGAGTACAGAGAAGGAAGGGTTTCTGGTATAGCATTATATTCGCTCATACGGAACTGGCCGACGTAATGATGCAAGTCTGCGATACGTGACTTTCCTTATACTTTACATTCTCCATTCCTCACATCTCCAGATGCATACTTTTGGGGTATGACTGAACCTGCAGCTTTCGAACGGGAACCACAAACTATCGATGAATTGAAGGATGCCGTTAGTCTTCTTCGCGGACCCGAGACATCCCTTATTCCATAGCATGACGAGAAACTTGGAACGTCGGCATGAAATCTGTCTTGAGCGACGGGGAGCACATTTAGAACATGTTTTAAAGTGTCAATAATATGTATTTCTTGGAACAATAAAAGTTCAATACTGTTAATTTCGGGCTATACTGTATTAGCCAAATGTGATAGAATTTCGTTCTGTCCTTGCTGGAGCAATGCTGAGAAAAAAATAATCGGTTTCTGGTGCCTTGAAAGGCATTCATGATTCATTTAGCCTTTCGTTACTAGAAATCTGTCTAGCTATTGTAGTACATTCTCTTAAAGGTCTGTTGTGACTTTACTCCTCCCCTATTTGGGTTACTTCCAAGAAAAGGAATTTCCGGTAAGAGTCGCACTCTTACATCCCCATTTTCGGCCCATGTTTTGTCTGGCTTTTACAACGTACAATCCGTTGACCTAACTTTCAGCTATGACCAATGTAATATTTGATTGATATTATTTTATATTAAATTTTGTATCTGTTTATTCAAAATATTGTATTTTGATGTTAATGATGTATAATAATAAATAAAAAATAAATATGATTTATTTTTGTACTTACAGGTGCTTGACCTCCCGGGAACGGTCTACCTCTTTGATAAGGACCCATATTTCCATGTCCCACCATCGACATATATTCATCTTCATATCTTCTGTGATCATCCCAATACATACCTTCATTAACATCAGGATAATGACGACGTGCCCAGAATTCTTCTCGTATCGCCTATAATTTACAAAATTCAAATTAAAATAATAAAATTAACGAAAAAAAAAGTGAGTATGATGCGCCGACAACCGACAAGTCCTTTAAGCGTGTAATGTATGACTTTGCAAAACCAATATTTTATCCAACTTGAAAAATATAGGGTGAAGATAGTCAATTTTTATCTATGACAAGTCTAAAACGTTGGAAAACATTTAAATGTTCAACAACAGGAACTACTGTCAAGTATCACAAAATAACTGTTAAACTAAATTTGTCATTTCAACAGATGTCTACAGTGAATCTGTTCACCTCCAAAGGATAAGTAGTTCAATTTAAAAAAGAAATAAACTGTTGACCAAAATCTACTAGCCTAAGCGTAACGAGTACCGACTTGTTGCAATTCAAAACTTACAAATAAGAAAGCTGAAACTATACACTGTTCATTCAAGGACCCACCTTACATACTTAGCATTGTCTTTTTGGGAAAAAATAATTTTGTGCAGCTCTTGTGCTATTTTTACCCGAGATATCAAATAAACAAAATAGGGGTAGTTTTTCGTATCCACTTAGCACTACCATTTTGCACCACAAATTAAAAAAGTACTGTGCTGAGTTGTGCTCAACTTGTTCTATCATGTGCCGCTCATAAAAAATTTGTGTATTCATTTTTTCTTGAGATATAAAATAAACAGAATATCTGAAATTCACCTGAGATATATGCTTATAAAATGTTTTTTTAGTTAAAAAAATGGTTCTTATCATTGAAAATTTTTTTTATTAACGGCACATGATAGAACAAGTTGAGCACAACATAGCACAATAGTTTAAACATCTATTATGCAAAAAGTCAGTGCTAACTGAGTTGAAAAAATTGTTCTTCTCATTGAAAAAATGTTATTAACGGCACATAATAGAACAAGTTGAGCACAACACGGTACTTTTTTCATTTGTGGTGCAAAATGGTAGTGCTAAGTAGGTAAGAACTACCCATATTCTGTTCATTTCATATCTCTGGAAAAAATGCATAAAATAGTTATTTATGTATCAAGAGCGAAAAGTGATAAATTATTGCTTGAGAGTAATGGTTACCGCGCGACGTGAAGCGGAGCGCGGTAATTACTCGAAAGCAATAATGTCACGTTTTTGCTCGTAATACATACAACATTATTTCTGCAATCACTTAATTGGAACTATTTAAAACAAATATAAAGTAGAATTCACAAAAACTTTTAAAATCTGTCAGTTTAAATATGTCAATTCAAATATGTTTCAAACTTTTATATCTGTCACTGTCAATACAATTGTGTTTGTAGTATCGGTTGTTATGGGCACCGAGCGTTTTGCCATTTTTTACGCTCGGCTCTCCTCAAGAAACGTCAACTTTTCGTTGTTAATGCAAGCGTAAAAGCCTACTTTTCATGTGATTGCAGAAAAAAAGTTTTTTTTACGGCACATTATAGCACAAGAACAGCACAAAAATATAATTTTACAAAAACGCAGCGCTAAGTTTGTGGACATACCCACCTTCCATCTCTCAATAATGCGTCGTGTTAGGAAGAAATGACGAAACACGTTAACTTTTCAAATGAACTTAGTGTGTATTGTGATGAAACGTGTATATTCACATACTTTGCCCAAGGCATGGACAAATAAAAAAAATGTATAGCCATCACTATATACAAAATGTTTAAATGTAGTGATTAACCAGTTCTTCTGTTAGATATTGTCGGAGCCAAGTCAAATGTGATTATCCAGTCAACAAGGTTTTACTTGTTAAAACATTGTGCACAAATTTGAAAACATCAGCCTTTTGGAAATATTTTCTCTATATTTCCCTCTATTATCATTATCTTGATTTTGTCATTTACATTATACTTTCCACTGACATAAACAAAATTTTTAATTGTTTAACAAATATTGAGAAATTTGGGGTTAAAAAAAGTTTTTTTTATCTACTTTTTTTCTTTAGGACATAAGATTTCTTATAATTTCGAAGTTCGCAATTTTCTATGTGAGCAAAACTGTTTGAGATAAAAGACTCCAATATCGAGTTCTCTACGCTTTGCTTACAAGCTCCAGCGGAATTTACTGGAAAATTTAGTGAAATGATAAGGGTTCGATATATTTTCGTTAGGCAGATAGTATTTCTTGTCTGAAACATTCAAGGTTTGTGTCCTAGCTTCCACGGAATATGTTGTATTTACCACATATCACTAGCCCGAACTCAATCATTAGAAAAAAGATGGAGAATAAAAAAATAAACAGAGAAGATATCTCCAAGTTAATAGTACGTAATAAAACTGGTCTGACAAATAAAACAATGAAATTAAGAATAAGAAGACAATTTGAACTGGCAATTATTGATTCAATAGATAATCTAGCAAAAATATTACTCTTGAATATATAGGCCTGTAAAAATAACAATTTTTTTCAACCTCGCACTAAATTTCCGATCCAATTTTTTTCAATCACTTTCTGAGCATAAAATCCCAAAAGGTGACAGATTCCAATATAGTTTTAGGCGAAAACTTGAAAAAACGTTTTTGGCCGATATCTCTGGAACTTTGCACTTTGAGGCAAAAATCATTGACACCATTATTGTAGAGAATAAATATTAGTTTTGTTTTCCATAACCTTTTTTTTGTAAAGCTTACCGTTTACGATTTATGGCATATTTAATTAACGGTTCTTCTATTTCGGCCAATAACTTAAAATATTGGATTAATCTATCCATTTTTAAAGATCAATTTATTCCCTACAACTTGTGTTTGAAACTCTTTTTTCTTGCAAAAAAAAAACAAAAGGTGCGAAAGTTTATTCTCTACAATTATGGTCTTAATAACTTTTTCCCTAAAGTACAAAGCCTGATGCTCCTCCAGAATATGTCAGCATATTGTGATTTTATACTCAGTAAGTGTTCTTAGACCATATAAAAAGAAACTGGATCTGAAATTTAGGCGTCTATTCTGTAATATTTCGTTCAGCAAAGGTTTCGTTTACAAACGATTGGAAGTGTGAACGAAAAATTTTGAATCTGTATCTTTTTCGTTGACCACTTTCTGATGTTAACAAAAGTTGGACGTTTTCAAATGGGTAGTAGAGCAAAATATAACAGCGTTGTCAGATTTTTGAATTACATTATAATTAAGTGATGAAGATCGTAGCTAATGTCCATTCTATAAAAATACATATCCAATAATGTTTTCAAAATCTACACTACTATGTTATTTAATATACTACACAAACCTATAAATGGAAATAATAATGGACTGTGATAGTTTTTTTTACGTTTTTCATGTCAATATTTTTACCAACTTTTAAATAGTTTGCAATGTGACAACGTTGTTCAGCTTTCAACTGCAATTTGAGGTTATGGCTCTTTGTTATGGTTAGATAAAGGAAAAGCTTAGCTGAGGCATTGACATTTATATGTCAATGAGCTGAGGTTACGAATTTCTTACTTGAAAATATTCGATCAATATGTAAGAAAAAATAAGTATTTTTTTTTTTCAATATTAAATAACTATACAATCGATCAATTTCCTTTTCAACAATTTCCATAATTTTCACCGAAGTAATTAATCTTATCACAAAAATAGACAAATTTTTATACCCAAAGTGACGTTTATGACTGTCGTTCATGAACGGCGATTTCTAACGAGGAATTCGTTAGCATTTTGGATACAGAATAACATTTATCGTTCGTAAACGATACTCATTCATCAACGGCATCGTACATACTTACAGAATAGACCCGTTAGTGCGAGGTTTAATTCTTTGCTTACGATCACATACATATTAAGTAAATACCGATCAACACAAAAATAACTTAAACTTTAAAATAACTTGAAAATATCATTTACTTACAGCTCGTCTCATTTTCTCTTCTTGTATTTTTCTTTGTCTAAGAGAAGGTTTTACATCAACTACGAGATCTGGATTCACTTTCTTTTTATACTGCAATCTGTGTCTTCTGCCTTTCATGTGCATCTCTTTCGCATTTGGATCGTTAAATCGGCACTCGCAAAGTTTACAATTAAAACTAATTACCTAAAATTTATTACATTTTGTAGCAGTCAAAAACATATCACAATTTTTGTACCTTTCCGTCGTCACTTTTAATTTCTTCAATATAATCCTGACCGACCGGTTGAATGTCCGGTTCCGGCGTTTCCTCTTCCTCATCTTTAATGCTATCACAATTTCCAGAATTTACCCCCAAACCTCCGGATGCAACAAAATTAATTTTTGGCGTCGAAGAAACGGATTTTTTGGCTCCGCCTAGAACTTCAGGTTCCTGAGGTGGTATCGGTTTACCGAGTTTGGTATGTAGAAGAACTACTTTTTGATGTTTAGCTCCACGAATATGGGCAGCGTATGCATCATTGCCTATAACAAATTTTTAGATAGAGAAGATAGTCAAAATTTGTATAATTTGATAATACAAGACCGGACAACGTGTTTTGGGTACGCTAGTAATAGTAATATGTGAGTGTTTCTAGCAGTCTGTAAGATCTATTCTAGTAAACAGACAATAGTTATTGCCTATGCAAGTATAGTTCATTTACGATAAGTTTGCAATAACAAAACATAACAGATGTTTTACATCGTTGCCACGTTGTAATATTTTTTCAGTAGTTGGCATAAAATTATGTTAATAAGTTGTTTATTGCATAAGACTACATTCAACTCCAAAATAAGAGCAGAGATTATAAAATTTTGATGATTAAATTCATAAATTTCAAGATGTCCAGTGAATAACAAACTATAAAATGCGAATGAAATGAAAACGACAAACCAACACAAGAAATTCTGATAAAATTGTCTGGCAACCCCGGACATGGCAGCCAACTTTTGGACCGTAACTTCCCCCTTTATATGATTAATTATTCCATTTACACTTTGGATATTTAGATTTTGTTCAGTGGCTACAATTGTTACTACAAATGTCAAAATTGCAAAATTTTCGTAAATGAACTATATACAAATGTACTAATGCATAAAATAAAATAGAAATTAAAAGAAAATTCTTTCAATGTAGAACAATGCAACATACCTGTACAAGTAACATCACATAACTGACATCTTAGCGAATTCCCTGCACGATTTTGACTAGTAACTGCTACAGAAGCAGCCATTTTTGTAGCCGCTTCTCGTTTCTTATGTTTTTGACCTTCCAAATGTTCCCTGTATGTTTGGGGACCAGCACAACTAAAATATAAAAATATGCACGTTAGTCTAAGAACCTTGTAAAAAAATCGGGTTGTGGTGGACTCAATTCCAAGTTAAGGAAAATTTGAGCGATTGGGTAGAGGGCTTCTTTGATGAGTTTTCAAACAAAAGGACCATGGACTCTTTACTCATCCTGGATTACATGGGCAATGATGTGGTTTAGCACAAATCCAGAAAAACCACGTGAAAAATGCAGAATATGTATAAGTATACATTGGTATGCGTGAAAATATATTATCCCAAAACAAGCATTTTTTACATTTTAAGAAATTTGACTGACTGAATCTTAGCTCAAAAAAAGAAAGAAATTTAATACTTTTTCAATTTTTTTTTTAATGCAACTAGTATAAGTTGCTAATTTCTCACAAGCAACTTTATGCAATCAAATGAAAAAAAACAACAACAAATGTCTTACCTTATTTTGCAAACATCACAATAATGCAACTGTTGTGGTTTAGGAGGCGCCTTGGGACGAATACTTTTGGCTCCAATTCCGGCTTTTTTGTAATTTTGCCAACCTCCAGTTTTTTGTTGAGCACCACCAGATTGTTGGGCTACATACATGGTTGCGGCTGAATATAGTGCAGCATCATATCCTGAATATGTCGTTGTAGAATTAGCCTCTAATGCAGATCAACATTGTTGAGGATTGGAACAATGTTTTAATGAAGAAACAAGCATTTTTCGTTTTTACTACATCCGTTCAGGTGAATTGATCAAATGCCGACAAAAATGAATGTATAACTGTATTATTATACTTTACGTTTTGACGGCATTGCTTTTGGCAAATTGTAAAATGCTCATAGTCCAAGATCCCAGAGCGATAAGGCATAACTTATTTTCAAATAGATGGAATGTTAGGTTCTGAGTAGCATCACATGTTCTTTGAATGCCAGTGTGTTTGTGGAGCTAGCCTAAGGGCACCCTGGGCAGGTATCAGGGGAAAAAGGTAACTAAAAATAAGACTTACTTAATATCTTCTGTACGCTCCTTGTGGCATTACTTATTCTGTTTTCTCTTATTTTTTTGGGAATCAAACCACAATAATGGTTTTTATTTTTTATTTCGACGTTTCGGTAGCGTTCCAGCTACCGTTGTTAAGATTAACTAGTAATTAAATAATGTTTGATCCCTATCTGACAACGAAAAAATCAATCAATCAATCATTATTGTGGTTTTGTAGAATAATATTCTAAAGTGGTATGATAAGTGTCAGACACTTTCCATGGACCAAAACTTTTGTCAGTCACTTTAAAGCTCCACAAAAAATAAATAAACTTTATTTATTTTCACATGTCTGACTTTCAAATATGTTATCAAGACAACTATTACTGAGTTATATTTCGTTAGTCAGACCAATTGTAATGACCGAACAGACCCTAAACATGAATATTATCAGCCGGAAGTATGAATGCGAGAGCACTACGAATGCGTTTCAGAGCGAGTGAGACGTCTATGGTAACTCCATTCCCCTTCTTTTATA
>CAJUYG010000616.1:57143-77410 GCA_910591675.1 Galerucella calmariensis
ATTTGAAAATGGAATTTTAGATGTTTAATGACTACAAAAGGTGGAAAAACGGTCAATGGAAGGTGGTTAAGTACTTACGTTGTTTAGCTTGTGTTGTAGGTTGGGCAGCTATAGTGGTTTGGGCAGCTGGTTGAGCATAAGTAGTTTGATACGCTGTCACGCTAGGTTGATAGGTGGCTGAATATTGGGCAGGCTGTTTAGCAGCAGCTGCAGCTGCCACAGCTGCTGTCTGTGAAATATTAAGTATTTATAAGTCAAATATCTTTGATTTTGTAGATTTCTGTTTCAGTTCAGTAGAACAAACATAAATCTGGAGATGCTTGGATGAAATATCTAAGAGACTAAAAGGGGCTATCAGAAGCACTTACGAGAATGTAGGGCTGAAGTACAAATAGGAAGAATGAAATCAGAAGAGATTTTAATGAAGAAATGGCTTAGGTTCACTTTTATTTCATAAATAATGGATGATACAACAAAGCGAATAAAAAATAAAACAGCATGATAATTGGAAACCAGTAAAAATTCACTAGTATAGATGAGTTATTGATAGCAAATACCAGAAATAAGATGCAGAAGCTTGTGAATATATGGACTGAAGAAATAGAAAACATGAAAATGGATAAGTGAATACTAATAAAACTGAAGTGATGATCATAAGTTGTAAAGAACAGGATCAAATTACGAATGAAATAAAATGCAAAAACGAGACACTGGAAGGAGTAACGACTTTTTAATATATGGGAACTACATTGACAGCCTTCTGGGTAGCGTCATCGTTTGTGAAGTATATCTGGGTTTTGGGTACGTCGTTTATTTTATTTGCTACTTTGACAAATAGCTAACCTTAAATTTGATAAATAAAATCATCAGGATCGTATTCAGCCAAATTCGAAAAGGCTATGAAATTAATAATTACCAGCTTCTTTTTCTAACTGAAAATACCTACTGGAGAACTTTCAAAATGCTGATGGTTTTACGTGTATCTAGGTATATTTTTGTATTATTAAAATAAATATAACAATAAGATTGATATTCACTTTTCATTCATAATTGACTGTAAACAACAAAGTACAGATCTGACGAGAACTGTCAGTGTGACAGTAGAAAAAGACGTCAGACACATTGCCGCTACGAAAGGAACGCCTTGATAGGTTGCGATAAGACAATACTGGGACATTAAGATATTGATGTGAAAATAAAGATACACAATACAATAATGATACCAATAATAACATGCAAGTGAAAATTGGACATTGAGAAAAAAGGATGAGTCCAAGATGAACACAATCTAGATGAAGATCCTACAAAGAATAGCAGGAAAAACAAAGTGGAACAAATTTAGAAATAAAAAGATAAGACAAATAACAAAACAAAAACCAATAATAAGGAAAATAAAGAGAAAACAATTACATAGGTATTACATATTCAGAATGTAAACAGGAGTGAGTACTATCACAGAAGAAGGGGTACAAAGGAAAAAAAATTCCATGAGCTATTCAGTGGGCTATAGGTTGGTTTTAAGAATGATGAGACTTCTCCAATGAGAAGATTTCTTATGCTTTATTTAAGGTCAATTTGCCAGCTATGTTTCAGTCTTCTGTTGTTTGGTTCTTGGGTTGGAGACTGTAGTAGTAGATTAGGATAGGTGTCTAGCTAATCTGTTCTTTTTTATTGTTGTAATTCTATTTCATTATTTTTGTATTCTTAGTTTCTTCAATCATTTTATATATACTTTTATTTGTTTAATTGCAAATTTCAATTGTATTTTATTGTATGCTCTGTAAACGGAATTATATCTTTTAAACATTAAAGGCTTTTATTATTATTATAAAAATATTTGTAGTAAATTTTGAATTTTTTTGTATGTTTAATCATCCTTTGCTGTTACCTGATTACAAAGTCATTATCATATTTATCACCTAATGTTGATTTGCAGTTCAATTATATTTTTCATAGTTAATATTTCTATTACAAAAACAAAAATTACTTTATTTACATCTATGCATAAAAAGTTTTACCAAAAAATGACCAAGTGTTATCAAATCAGGTTTCAAGTAGTTTGTTATTTGTTTTTACAAAAATGTCATTAACTATTTTCTTTAGTAGAGATATTGGATTGAAGAATATATTTAATTAACTATAACAAATACAACTTACCGCCACTTGTTGTGCCTGTTGTGTAGTAGCTCTTTGAGTGTATGTAGTAGCATAGGTTGCAGGTTTGGCTACAGCTGCTGCCGCAGCAGCAGCTGCAGCAGTCTGGTCATATCCAGTTGCATAGCCTGTTGCTGCAGTTTGTCCTAAAATTAATCAAGTGGTATGGCATTTTTCATTCAGTACACTAATCTATGTAAATTTATCATTCAAGATAAATTTTATTAAAATATACACTTTCACTATATTGTCTCTCCTTGAAATAGAAATATTACTAATATTCAATAAGATGACTATAATATTGTATAAGATTGATAGCATAACTAACCATAACCATATTCATATGCAGGTGCTGCACCAGTTCCCACAGCAGCATAAGTCCCTTGAGAAGCAGCTGCAGCAGCTTGGTAGGCTGTGTCATAACCTGTAGCTCTCTGTGTACCGTAAGTAGCTGCAGCAGCTGTGGCTGGAGTAGCTACGGCATAACCAGCTTGACCAGCCTGATAAGCACCAGTGGTTGCGCTGAAATAACAATTCAGGTTATAAAAGACGCTGAATGGAATAAACTAGTCTAAAAAAATGAAGCTGCAAGTATTTTATGTAACATTCTCCTTGTTGAAAATGCGAGTTTAGTTGAAAACTAACACAAATATTTGCAAGATGGAGGCAAATATTGATCGAATACAATGACGGAATGTTTGGTAATCAAGGACGCCGGTTTCAAATCTAGTTTACGTTTTTTTAAACTATCAATTAACTAAAGTCTAATTTAATAATATATTTTGAATACATGATGAATGAAGAGCATTTTCGAATAGTTTTACTAACCCATACTGTGTTCCTCCGTGTGTAAATCCAAAATAATTATTAGTAGCCATAATCACATTCACTAAACATTAACTCAGACCACGGAGAAGACAGAAATGATTATTGCGCTTGAGTAGATCTTTTCCGGAAAAGGAAGTAGTAGGCATGTCATCTGTCAATTTGTGACGTCATATGTGACTTGATGGTCTTGTATGTGTAGAGTCCAAAAATATGCCATGTTTCATGTTTCAATAATTATTTATATATTTATACACACTTCTTTCTTCATCGGAATGTGATTTGCATTTGAAAGAATACATGAAAATTATTTTCCAGTGGTTGAATTTCTTATAAAAATATATGACCTTTTATGTCTAATGTTTCAAACTGCTTCTTAAAAAAAGTAGAATATTTCCCATCTGACACTTGACAGACAGCTGATCAGAGAAGATAGGTGCGATCTTTTTGGTGTGCTGCCGTTCTTGACTTGACTGAGATGAAGTTTATTTCGACAGACATAATTATATTTCTCTATGGATTATTTAAAATCAAAATAGAAACTATGATAAGAATAGTATCAGCAGAGGTATCAATACTCGATAAGTGAGTGAACACTTGTTTCGAATAGAAATGTTAGAATATTAGAGACTTTTAGCGTTGAGTGAAAAACTCAACGCTTTTAGCTTGTCTTGAATTTCTCACGTACCCTACTCCGTATACTTAAACGTATCCGTATCCCGACTAAAGTCAGTATTTCGTGCTATTTGTGCTACATTACATCATCTTCCCCGTATAGCAGCAATTGATTATTTAATATCGCCCCCATTTTACGTTTTACAGAAATATAAAAAGGTAAAATAAAAAAACTTTGAGGTTATACAATTAGAAACAGAACGAAGCGATACGTTTTCTGCTAAAAAGGCTTTCTTGACAATTTCTTTACGTCAACGTAACTCCAATACGGATACGTATAAAAACTTATGACCAGCTAAAAGTGTCTATTAAAATTACATTATAAAAAAATTAATACATAACTATAACTATAAATCTGTTAGTACTTCAGTCATGGCCACCTAGAACACAAGGCCGGAATCCTAGATAATAATAATAATAATTGTCTTTATTATTTTCAAAATATAAATGTTCTACAATAGAATAAAATGTAAAAACAGATTCACTAATTGAAAATAAAAGGCGAAGTTCAGCTTTTATGAGGCATTAAGCACCATAAAAGTTGCTCTACCACTTAACCTTAAGGAGTGTACATGCTTAAATTGATAAAGAAACTAATAAAAATAAAAAAAAATACAAAAATTCAAAAGTTGGTATCTAGACTGGGTTTAGGATTCATAGCTTGAAACGTTTTTAATTTTTAAAATAAAGTAATCAACAGAGTTTTCAGATTTGAGTAGTGAAAAGATATTTAGCAAAATATACTTTAAACTTATTAATTTTATAACTTTTAAGATCTGTAGGAAGTCCGTTATAGACATGGCTAATTTGATATCTGAAAAGTTCTAGCCTGAAGAATGGAACTGTAATTAAACCTCTATTTCTAATGTTAAGATTGTGTATATCTGTCCTATATGTTATTTTTCGATGTAAGTAAGATGGCTTTCTAGTAAGTACTATTTTATGATAGAGACACGCTGAATGTAATATCCTTCTATTATTCATGTTTAACCACTCAATGTCTTTAAGTTTATTTGAGACGCTACGGCGTTTTCGAATACCAAATATCAATCTAAGACAACAGTTCTGCATTTTCTGAATTTTCCTTTTATATTCAACAGTTAAACATGGACCATATAGAGCGTCAGCATAGTTAAACACCGATAAAATCAAAGCCTCACATAATGTTTTTTTTACGCCAAATGATAAAAAATGTCTGATGCCAAAAACTGTTTTCAAAGACATGTATGCTTTTTGAAGTACCGCGTTAATATGCTTTTCAAACCTCAAATCAGTGTCCAGAATCACACCTAAATTTTTAGCTTCCGAGACCATAGCTAGTTTTTCATTATTTATCTTAACATCAATCTCACTGGAAATCTTTTGACGATTTAGTTTGGTTTGGAGCCGAATAGGAGAGTTTTTGATTTAGTGGGATTGATTAAAAGGCAATGATTTTTAGCAGCTTCTACACAAACGCATTGAGGTCAACATTAATCGTATTACAAGCATGTTCAATTGCCTGTGGAGAAAAGCTATAGTAAAGTTGGGTGTCATCTGCGTATAAATGTGTACTACAATTAGATATGTGTTGCAATAGTTGAGACGTATAAATTGTGAAGAATAACGGACCCAATATTGAGCCTTGTGGTACACCCGACGAAAGTGGAAGTAGCTCTGAGCTTTTATTATTTAGAGAGACACGTTGCTGTCTATTTCTTAAATAATTATTAACTAATAAACGAGCATTTTCTGCAAAACCTATATATTGTAATATATCAATTGATAAGTCATGATTTATAGTGTCGAATGCTCTGCTAAAATCGAGCAGTATAAGTAATGTACACTTACCACCATCAGTAGCCTTAATAATATCATCTACTATATGAAGAAGAGCAGTTGTACAACTATATCCCTTACGAAAACCCGACTGAATTGATGGTAATATTGAAAATGAAACTAAGTGCTCTTTAATTTGAGTCTCCATGGCTCTTTCTATAATTTTTGACAGTGTGGGTAATATGCTGATTGGGCGAAGATCTTTGAACTCTTTGGGATTGTTTACTTTTGGTAATACCCGCACAACTGCACTCTTCCATACAGAAGGATACACACTTCCAGTGAGACAAAAGTTTACTATGTGTGTGATATATGGTACCACATGAGGACAACATAATTTTAACATAGTGATATTCAGCTCATCACAGCCAGTGGCATTTGTTTTAATTCCACAAATTATTTGATATACAAAAAAATCATTAACTTCCTTAAAAACAAAATCTGACTGAACTAGTCTATTGTTTCTATAATACTGAGAGACATTTTCACCTGGGGTGGCATTAGGAACAGACTCAATAAAAAATTTATTAATATCATCAACATTGCTAAAGTTATCGGATACACTCGATTTTTTTTCTATTAATAATTTATTTGACCTTAATGTTTTCCACATTTCTTTTGAGCTAGCTGGTACCTAGCTGGTATGTGAAGTAAGCCTTTTTTTCACGAAAAACGGCTTTATTTACGTAATTACGCAAATCCTGGTAAACTTGTAAGTGCGCCTCAGCTTTTGTTTTTTTTAAATTTCCTTAGAGCTTTGTCCCTTTCATTAATCATTTGTTTTATAGTATATGTCAACCAAGGTGCTTTAGGTTTAGTGACCCTTACTGTAATCACAGGAGAGTGTCTATCAAATAACTGATGTAAACAGTTTACAAAATATGAAACCTTTTCATCAGCAGTTTCTTGATCGTAAATTCTAAAAAATGATGTGCTAAACAAGTCTCGTTGAAAAGAATCATCGTTAAAATTATTGAAGTTCCGATAAGTGTACATTTTAGGAACCTGTTTATATCTATTGATTGGCAATTTACAGAATACAATAGCGTGGTCTGCAATATCATTGTGTATTATACCCTTCTCAACTAAAGCTTCATCTCGTACTATAACATAATCCAACAGAGTTGATGAAGTAGATGTTACCCTTGTAGGAACATCTATTACCTGTTTTAAGTTTAAAGAATCTAATAAAGAGTAAAATTTTTTAACAGTACTACTGTCTAAATCGAATAAATCTAAATTGAAGTCTCCCATACAAACAATTTCATCCACAGTAAAAAATATTGATTCTAAACTGCCTTCAAACTCGTCCAAAAAAATACTAGTATTCTGTTCATGAGGTTTGTATATGAGGCCTACAGCAATAGTTTTTTTATTTATTATAACTTTGACCCAACACTGTTCCCATATCAAATTATAAACATCAATTATTTCCCCTTTAATATTATTCCTAATGTACATGCATATTGCATAAGCCTTTACCGTTCATATTACGATCCATCCTATATATATCAAAACCATCTATATGTATCTTTTCATTATTAATTGATTGTTTCACAAATTAAAGTATATCGATATTATTATCTGTGATAACTCTTTTAACCTTATGTAATGAAGGAACTAATGACCTCGCATTCAAACATGCAATATTTAAAGAGTTCATAACACCTAAACAATCCAAACACCAACTATTTGAAACCAGATAAAAATTATAATAATAAAACTAATAAGTAATAAATGGTTGTTGACAACAAGTTTAACACCAGGTACATCCAATTGCACGTGGTGCTACAAATAATCTTATAAAATTTAAAGAATTATGAACGCAAAATTTGTAAAAATTGAATAGAGATAACAAATAATACAAGATGTGGCAACGTGGCGCACCTGTCAAATAGTGGGCCGATGAGAACGACTTTTAGGCCTAAAATCGAAATATTTATCTATGATTTATAGGTAGAGTAAATAAAATAAAAATGCAAAAGGTAATTTATTGATAAGAATATAAAATATGAAGAAAATCAGCCTCTACCTTCCCCTACAGCTGACCATACACCACCTTAAAATAATTATTTCTTCGCCTTTTATTTCTTAATAGACCTTTATTAATACAAACTGAACTACATACAATAATATGATACAACAGAATTCTTGAGAAGTAATATAAATAGTGGGTATTTAAAATCATTAAACTAGATAGATTTCTTTTTTTTCAACATTTTGTTTCATGATTATTATTTATATGTTTATTAGCTTGTAATTTATCTTGCATTGTATTTGAATGGTTATTTATAAGAATATTTGCTAAAATAGATAACGTCATTTCTAAAAGAAAACTGGTTCAGATAGAATAGTTAATCTGCCTCTAACTTTGACCTTCCTCATGGTCTTGTGTTTGATTACTAACCACAACATTTATACAATTTAGACATTCCAATTTTCTAGAAATTTTGAGGCTTACATAACCAGCTCTAAACTGAACTACTAAATTTGATACTTGCCGAGATGTTATTAGTAAACTAATATCAAAAAGAATATCTACAAATTCATGTGTGGTTACTTGTTCATCTTCTTTACGAATATTTAACAGCACAAGATTATTAATATTGAATTGAATTTGTCCATATTGTGCATTTTTATGCAATAAATTTTGCTCTATTCTTACCTCGATGTCCTCGATTATCATTGATTCAAATATTTTTATACTACAAAATACATCTGGTTCATCATTGTCAAATCCGATCAGATATAAATATATACAGTTTGTTTGTTGATGACACTGCCACTTCTCCAAATGAACACTCAATTTAGATTTCAACTGTTCACACAAATTTAAAACATTCACTATCACATCACTGTTCAACAATTCCTCTTGTTGTTCCTGTTGTCTATCTAGTGCCCTTCTTCGTATTCCAGGATTACTTCTTGCTGCTGGATTCTTCTTCACTGATAGATATTTTGGGAGACTGGGAAATATTTGTGGTATTAGATTTTCCTTTGATACAGGTCTTTTCCTTGTAAATATCTATCACCATCCTTATCCTTGTACACTTTAGTGAATGAAATTTGATCTTTGGTTCCCAGTTTGCACGTGGGATACTTCTCAACCATTTGTTCTTCACCTCATTACTTTGTGGAAACTTGAATACTGTAATATATCCTTCACTGTTGGGAGCCTAACTGGAAGTACAACTTGGTACCAAACATTTCACAGGCATCTACAACAAAATAAAATATTTAATAGTACATAAATTAATTTTATTGGATTAATTTATAAATATACTTCATTTAGGTGAGTCCAATGTGGGATGGCTTAACAAGAATCACAAATTGGTTAATAATATAAAAATTAGTCTTGGTTCAAGTCATCTCTAAACATTTTCAATGAGTTTTAGAAAATTTGTAACCATACTTTATTTGATACAATTACCATGTTATGCCTTATATTTTATATGAGTCCACAGAACAGAGAGTATGTTTACAAATTCTACTGATGCTAAAATCTTTTTATTTTATATATGTATATTATCAAATATCTTACTTATAAAACTTAACACAAACAGAAGTCTTATGTTGAACTTGTCAGGCTGTTAACTGCGAAAAAACGAGCACCAAGTTCATAAACTTGATTTAAAAAGATTGTACATACTATTACATACTTAAGATTGTATTACATATCACGAATTATAAACAGACGCGCATTATAAACATAAATAAATATTATATCGACTGATTTCACGGTCTCGCCATGATAAAAATCTGACTTGATCGGCCTACTGTTGCCAAATTTCAGTATTCCGGCCCTTCCGGCCTAGTGTTGTAGATGGCCATGCTTCAGTTAATATGATTTAACTAGTCTCCATGGATCTAAGATCATTAGAGTCAATTCTATAATAAATGGTTAAGAATAACGGCACGACGTTATTATATAAAAAAATATGTTAATCTATACCTAGTCAAGATTAGAATTTACATTTTATCAGGTATGGTGAGAAAAACTACTTTATTTTACACATATGAAACATGCGATTAGTTTTTTGGCGATAGCCCAAACTATAGGGCGTAATAGCACATTTATGAAAAATTTAGAATATGATGCTAATTTAGTACAGAGATGGGCTATCGTGGGCAATTAGCAAAGAAGAAGTTGTGGTTCTAGTTAATAGTTGCGAGTCATCAGATATATTACAAAAAAATTGAGTATTGTTTTATTTGTATATACTAAAACTGTAGCAGAAACACATTGTATGTATTGAATTTGGCATATTCTGTTACCCTTATAAAATAAGACAAATAAGTACATTAAACATAATTATAATTTTATTAGTAAATTATGCAAAAAATACAATAAAAATCAGTTTATTCACTATCTGATCCAGATTCTGACTCTGAACCGGATCCTGATTTAGAAACTGACCTACTACGCGAAGGACTTTTAGATGCCGATTTTGAACGAGATCTTGACCTAGACTTAGAAGCAGATCTCGAACGAGATTTTGATCTTGATCTAGAAGGTGATCTAGATTGTGATTTTGACTTAGATCGAGATCTCGATTTTGACTTAGAACGTGACTTCGATCGTGATCGGCTTCTAACCGAAGAATTTGATCTAGATCTGCTTCTTGCAATAGATTTTGACTTCGATTTAGATCGTGAATTTGACCTTGATCGGCTTCTAGCTGATGAATTAGACTTGGATCTACTTCTAGCAGATGATTCGGATCTAGATCGCGATCTCGATGCCGATCCTGATCGTTTAGAAGATCTAGATGAAGCTCTAGAAGCTCTTTTTTCTTGAACCTCGTCGTCACTTCCTGCCTTTTCTTTTTCTTGATCAGATTCAGCTTGGCTTTCATTACCTTGATCTTCTTGTGGTGCATCCTCTTCTTCCTGTGGTTCATCAACTTCCATTTCTTCATCATCTTCACCTTGAAATGATTAAAATAAAAATTTATTAGTAAATGGTGAGGTTATAAATCCAATGTGAATTCCATATCAAATGTTTTACCTGGAGGTTCGAGTTGTTTCTCTCTGTATCTTTGCATTCTAAATTCATTTGCATCCATAGGCCTATGTTTGACAATAAGTCTAGTGTTACTGGGAGGAGCACCAGTTTTTTGTCGTCTTTTACTCAATCTGACTCGAGTTTCTAGTTCATTATAATAAATACCATCTTGGCGTACTACAAAGAAATAGTTTTCTTCATAACCTTTGCTGGCTTTACTCTTAACATTCCAATTATACTCTCTAGCCATCTTATATTCATATTCTTCATCATCCTGATATGGGACTTGGTTAATGAAATCTTCTCGTCGCTTCTGAAGAGTGTCTTCTGTTGGTAAGAAGTAGGCTACAAATTGCTCTCCACTTTCATCCATCACACCTCTGGAAGATAAAATAATAAATATATGCTAACACATTGAAAAATATAAAATTCTTACCTTATCATTGCTTGGGACATTTCCTCAATTTGAGCAGGTACTTGTTTACCAACTGGAGCAGGATCAGAATCAAAAATAACTTGGGCACAAGGATACTTCCAAAGGCTAAAATCTGGATAGACAGGCAGAATATCTACTGGTACAACATTGGGTTTACTATAATGTTTTTCAATTGCTATTTTTGTATCATCAAATGTTTTTTCAATTGCTTTTATTTGAGAATCTCTGTCCATGTATAATGTTTCATTGTTGAGGGATTTTTTGATACTATATCCAACTTTAGCCTCAACTTTGTCCATAGTTTGAGGTTGAAATCTAGTCTGTTCTGTTGATATATATTCTGTTCTTCGTAACCAAGATACTGATTTAGCATGATGTCGAGATCTTTTTGAATCTTGAGGAGTCAATATGTCTTCTTCCAAAAGTTTTTCATCTGCAGGATCCAATATAGCTCCAGGTTCTATAGCATATATATCTTTATTTATGAGATCTATACTGACCCCTAAGTCATGTTCAGTCAACACTTCATACTTATAATTACGTTCTAGAGATGTGGGATTGTACTGGATGAACCTACAGGTGGGAAAATTATCAATTTTGCTTATACAATAATTACATTCAACAAAACTTACCGTATCGACTCAAAAGGATAGGCAATAAATTTTAGATCAAATGGAATATCTGGTAATGTATTGCAATATTTGACTTTGCAAATCAAATCAGACCTAAACAATAAAAATTTTCGTTACTATAAATTTTAAATATACTTGCAGTTAATTTACCTTTTTTCGACAGTTTTTACTGGTCTCTTTTCAACGCCATTGGTGGCGTTTTGATTTTGCTGGATTGTCGGAGGCATTCTTATGAAATAAAAATAGCAATACGGATATTAGAAAACAGTCATATTTGCAGTTCTAATTAGTTAAATTGAAAACTAATAGAATGTAGAATGCTTAACAATGCTAAAATTCACAACCAACACAACATAGAGAAATATAATATTTTTGTCTATGCAACACAACATGTAGACCACAAATGTAGACAAGGCTGACATGACATATGACATTGAGTCATGACTTGAGACAAGACAAACGTCAAAAAAATCAGGACTGCCAGCAGGGGTGCGTTCACATACTTACTCCCAAAGTTAAAGATTAACTCAGTATCGTTTATTTACTTACTCTAGTTGTATAAACCACTTTACTTAACTCTCGCGTAACTCGGAGTAAGTTTATAATCACGCCCCAGTGCGATCACGAAAACTCGATGCGAACGGACTCGATACGTGTGATGTATCAAAAATGCAATAATAATTATCGTTTTAAAATGGCGTACTCGATTCGAGTTGATCATACGTAATCCCAGCACACCACTCTCCACACCAGACGCTTTCTACAGTACTATTACTACTATTATTCCAGTTGAAACGTTGAAAGTCTCACTATGGTCTCACATTATATTTCTCTATGGGTCTCACTCTCTAGGCTACGTTCATAAACTTACTCCAGTGCATAGATAAGAGATATATTGTAGTGAATTATAAAAAATTATTATTTGAATCACCACAGATAAAAAAAATACTTTTACTTATTTTTTTTTTATTTTTTTTGTTATAACTTTTTTTTTTTTAAAGGAGCAAGTTCATACCCAAAAGAAAACAGAAATATATTAACTATATATAAAATAACTTTCGACAATTTAGCAATATATAAATTCAATTCTTACTATAGTCCGAAAGAAAAAACTTTTAAATCCAATTAATTGTTCAAAATGTTAACTTCTTCATCGTCCAACCAAATTCACTCATATCTTCCAAATTACCACATTTTTCTAAATTCCATTGATCTGTTCACACAAATCTCTTCTGCATCTATACAATTTTTACTTTTTTTTTTCTTCCAAATTTTATTGATTTGTTAAACAAATCTCTCCTTTTTCCTTTTAATTTCTACTGTTATTTCTAATTAGAAAATTTTCTTTCTGACTTTTTTACTTTCTTTCAAAATTGACTTCTTTCAAAACCCCAAAAGACAATTTTTTTTTTTTCGTAACCAACCAATTTTTTGTCACTTTTGGCAAATGAATAATTTTTACATCTCTCATATTTTTTTTAAATATAAACAAAAACATTGAAATTTTTCCTATTTTAATTTAAAATGAAATTTTTTTAATTATTATCACATTGTCTGTGTTAAAATGATGTAAGTATCAATTTACGTATAAATAATTATCAAATATGAAATACTTAAAAATTTCAATGTATTTTACACCACATTTTTTTTATAAACTATATAAAACAATTGTAACAATTCTAATTTTCAAACTTCTTCAAACTTAAACAGACATTTAACAAACCAAACCATTTAGGTAATTAATTGAAAATTTTAAATGGTAAAAATTAATTCTATATTTTTTTTCTTGAATAATATATATATCATGACAATATAATATAGCCATAGACAAAATAAAAGTTATATTTCTCTATATATGTATATAGCTCCAGTGAGTAGAGAAGAGTATGATCACGTGATTAGAAAAGAATGTTTGTTGATCACTCGGAGTAACCGTTCAGAGGCTACACCGCCCGTAGGCAAATCAAATAAATTTGGGGTTATATTTTTCATTTCGAAAATAGAAATTAATTAACCATGGATGAGTTGAATATTAATAATATTAATATGAATAATATTATCAATAAAAATAAACTGGGCACTAATCTGAACTACTGAAAAAATATGCAACCAATTATACAATTTGTGTGTGTATGTTGCCGAGCATTGTAGGCATGATTGTAGGGATAAATCTAGCTAATACATCTGCGCAGATATTGAATAAAAAAGAGATAGCACCATTCTTGAACAAATATAAATGCCAGAGTTCAAAAATGTTGACATGTTTATGTAGATTGTGGAAGAGAGTGATATGTAAAAAAGTGATTAAATATTATCAACCAAGCGCAAAGATTTTTATTATCTGGTCAATAAGTGTCGACAAGTGAAACTGCTGGTTTAATTAATATTCATTTGTTAACAAAATGACGGATACAAATAATAAGAAAATTGGACAAAACAGTATTGTCCAACCTTTGTTAACTGATTTATATCAAATAACTATGGCCTATGCTTACTGGAAAACTGGAAAAATTAATGATCGCGCAGTTTTTGATTTATATTTTAGGAAAAATCCATTCCAAGGAGAATTTACAATATTTGCAGGTCTTGAGGAGTGCTTGAAATTTCTAGAAAAATTCAGGTACTCAGACAGTGATATTGAGTATATTAAACATATTTTACCAAAATCAATAGAAGAAGAGTTTTATGACTACTTACGAAAAATTACAGCAGAGCAGATACAATTTTATTCAGTTAAAGAAGGAACTGTTGTTTTTCCTAGAGTGCCTCTAATAAGAATAGAAGGTCCTCTTGTTATAGCACAACTTTTAGAGACTACATTGTTGAATTTAGTAAATTATGCAAGTTTGATGGCTACAAATGCAGCACGCTATCGACTAGCAGCAGGAAAACTAAAATTATATGAGTTTGGTCTAAGAAGAGCTCAGGGTCCCGATGGTGGTCTATCAGCATCTAAATATGCATATATTGGTGGTTTTGATGGAACAAGTAATGTTTTAGCTGGAAAATTATTTAATATTCCAGTTAAAGGTACACATGCACATTCTTATATAACTTCATTTAATAGTTTAGATAATTTAAATACTACTCTACTATCTCCAAAAAATGGAGGAAATGCTGTTGACTTTTTAGAAAGTGTTCTAAGTTGGAGAACATCTGTTGCTCCCATATTTAATGTTCTGTTATCTGAAGTAAGTGATGGAGAACTAGCTGCTTTTGTATCATTTGCTTTGGCATTGCCTAATAGTTTTATGGCACTTGTAGACACCTATGATGTCAAAAGGAGTGGCTTGATAAATTTCTGTGCAGTGGCATTAGCTTTACATGATTTTGGCTATGAAGCAATAGGTGTAAGATTGGATAGTGGAGATTTAGCATACTTATCAAGTGTGGCTAGAGAATATTTTGAAAAAATCTCAATAGAGTACAATATACCATACTTCAGTAAATTGAATATCATGGCATCAAATGATATAAATGAGGAAACTATAATAAGTTTGAATGAACAAGGACATTGCATAGATTCTCTAGGTATAGGGACTCATTTAGTTACTTGTCAGAAGCAACCTGCTTTAGGGTGTGTATATAAATTGGTTGAATTGAATGGGGAACCAAGAATTAAACTTAGTCATGATGTGGCTAAAGTAACCATTCCAGGAAAGAAAGATGTCTACAGACTTTATGGAAACACTTTTTCCCTGATAGATCTTTTACAGAGAGCAAATGAGAGTCCCCCAACAACAGAACAAAAAGTTTTATGTAGACATCCATTTGAAGAATCAAAAAGAGCTTATGTAATACCTTCAAAAGTAGAGAATTTGTTAATATTGCAATGGATAGATGGAAGAATATTACGACCCTTACCAACTCTTCAAGAAATCAAAGAGAATGTCAACAGATCCTTAAAGATTTTAAGACCTGATATTAAAAGAAGCTTAAATCCAACACCGTACAAAGTTTCAGTGAGTGACAGTTTATATCATTTTTTACATAAGTTGTGGTTAGAAAATGCTCCAATTGGAGAACTATCCTGATATGCCTGATTTGCTTTTTCATTCCAATATGTTATATTCATTCATCAGTGGTGTGATAAAGTACAAAATGTAACTAAGTACAAATTGTTCAATTACTTAGTCACAAGAAAATTTTTAATATTTAGATAAAAGTAAAAAAGCAGCTACTTAAATTAGTATTGAAAATTCATACAAAATGATAAAAAGTATATTTAATATAGAAAGAGAGCTATGGTAGAGCATTTCAAATATTTTTTTATAAAGTTTAAGTGGATTTGATGTAGGTATTGAGCTTTTTTATTTTGGTCGATGTATTAAAATATGTAGGTGTGATAGAAGGAATGTAGCAATATTACAGAAGGCATACATTTTTTTGGATGCAAAAAAAAAATTTGTTCATTTTTACAATATATTATGAAAAATTTTTGGTGTTAAAATACATGTTTTTCGCCTACTTTACCGGAAAACCAATCATATGACACCAAAAATAGGGTGTGACGTAATATTTAGCAGCCTAAGGGCGGAAAATAAATGATGCCATGATTTTTGAAATTTTTCACAATAGGTATGTCACTTGATTAATTTGACGTTTCACATGGATTTTTTAATTAAACGTCTTTGTATGTCAAGGTTTTATATTTTCATATTTTTTGGTTTATTCGGTAGGCGAAAAACAGTTGTATGTCACACTGGCAGGAAATGCATCCCTTAACTGTCATCTAGTATGTCACACAGGCAGGAAATGCATCCCTAACTGTCATCTACCCTCGCTTCCCTACGCTAGCTCGTGCATCGAATAGACTTGCGCTGCTAAAGCCCATTTTCTGACCTTGTGACACAATATACTATACTGGTTAGTACCACAATAACATTTTGTACAACCAAAATTTATATTGAAAACTTGAAAACTAGTTTGTTAAATATTCATTGATATAATTATGGTTAAATATGAATAAGAATATATTTGAAAACTTTAATATCAAAATTATGCATCTTTTAATTTTAAAAAATATTGTTTGGATTTATGATGTAAAAATTATTTTTATCCAAAATTATCATAACAGACAGTTCAGTAGGAGCAAGCTAGAGTTTTTCAACTATCGGAATAAACAAGTTTTCTATGCATAAAACATATTTTAATTGGTATGGAATAATAGTGTTTTTGTTTTGTATTTTTACAATCCCCCTCGAACGCCGAGTTATTTTTATCATTTTTGTGGACTAATTTTGACTTGAATATTATTTAAAACTGTAGGTATTGTCCGAAAATTGACCAAATGTTCATGTGAATAAATACTTTGACAGTTCTACTTAAACTAAAATGTTCAAAATTAACGCACAATGTAAAATTGCGGCATTAATTTGAATCTAAATTTTTAAGGAATTGATAACTGCTTGAAATTTTGAATTCTATAAGATCCGTTTATTGTGGTCTATGCAAGTTAATAGAAGATCATTCCAAAGATGCTTGATTGCATATAAGTCAAGGATTCTTGGTAATCAGTTAGACCAAGCTTACTACTTTTTGACAGGATTCCTAAAAGTGTAAACGAAAGTAGAGAGGGTAATAGGTAACAGACATAATTAATCAAAATCCAGTCCTATAGTCGTCAACTTTCATATAAAAACAAAAAACTATACTACTTCAATAGAAAAATATTGTATAAAGTGCAATAAACTGAATTATAGAATTCGGTTCAGATTAATTTTTTCACAATAGTCAAAAATTTACAACTAATTCACTTCCATTTTTAGCCAGCAAAACCGTTCACTAAGAAGCAACAACTACTTCTCTGGTTATACCAAATCAGACATTGAATTACACTTCTAAGAATGGTTGGTTATTTCGTGAAGTGTAATAGACGGATAAGTAGTCGTTGCTACTTAGTAAATAATTATCTTGGACATCTAATCTAAAATCAAAAAATCAAATTTAAAAAGCTCGTAAAAAATTAGATAATAATTTGAGGTTAGTTAGGCAAATAAACTATAGGGCATGTCCACGTGACGTCACAAGCTATTTTGACAACACCCCTGAGGAAAAACAATAAACAAAGCGTTCAGAACACGAGTGGTGTACTTAATAGTGAGGTTATGCTGATTTATAATGATAGATCGTGTTTGAGTTTACTTGGTTTTGCTTCAGTGTATTTTTAAAGTTATATAATATAGGTTGATAGTTGCTTATTAATTTTGATCGTGTCTATTGTTTATTGTTTTTCCTCAGGAGTATTATCAACTGTCGTGGACATGCCCTATTCCCGAATGATGTCACTGAAAGGTAGGCCATATTGTTCTGGATCCTCATGTCATATTATATTAGTTTAGTTGTTTACTGGTAAACAAACAATGGATGATAGTTCAGATCAGAAGCAACGTAAATAAAATTGAAACATATAACCTTTCACAATAATAAACGTTTGAACATTTCTATTCAACCTAACCTTACAAAATAATTCAAAAAGTCCGATACCACTATAGCCAATTGTATACCTAGTAAATCCTTTTTTTTATAAGTAATTGGGTGGCTTTGGCGGAGACCAATTAGCCAGATTAAAGAGTAAAACAAGTAACTGAGAATAGCAAAAATGTTTACATACCTATCAAAAATATTCAAAGGTACGAGAGCTTCAAATTTTATCGATTATTTTTTTCACTTGTCAAAATCTGACATTTTGGTGGTTTTAACCAATAGCAATACATTACTCTAGCCAATCATTCGGTATTATACTGATAATTCTGCTTCCTCATCGATAAAACCTTGTTTACATCGAAACGTCAAAATTTTACTTTCAATTAGTCATTATTGACAACTAAAAGTGCTTCGAAGTTTATTGAAAAATGAACACAAACCGATTGAATGCCATCACCCAAGAGAATATAAAACATTCAGGTAATACAAAATTTTAAATTTATGAAAAAAATAATCTTCCCAAATACAACT
Organism: Galerucella calmariensis; assembly: GCA_910591675.1. Classification (NCBI taxonomy): domain Eukaryota; kingdom Metazoa; phylum Arthropoda; class Insecta; order Coleoptera; family Chrysomelidae; genus Galerucella; species Galerucella calmariensis. The sequence continues at coordinate 75,646 of CAJUYG010000616.1, forward strand.
CGCTCTTCAAATTTTATCACATAATTTTTTATTTTCATCACTCAAACTTGTTTATTTGAGGCAAAAACATTCAAACAAACCGAATTTAGATAAAATCCCTCGTCCTAACGGACTCGTGATTTTATCAATCGGTTTGTTTTCATATTCTTGCCAAATAAACAAGTTTTCGGGAAAAAGAAAAAATTATCGATAAAATTTGAAGCACTCGTGGTATTACCTTTGATAATATTTTCTTTTCCACGAAAACTTGTTTTTCTCCGATTGGCAGCAAATATTAATCTTGCTGACACTATCAATAAGCAAAGTATTACTTTTCCTGCCTAGGCAGCAAAGTGATTATACTCAATTGGAATAATTTCCTTCATATTTCATCCGAGACTTCTCCGGCAACAAATTCAACTCTATATTTTTTTGCCAACTCCCTTATTTCTGATCTGGTTCTTATTTCAGGTCGCTATCACTGTCCATTATATAATAATTTAATATATAATAATTTTCGCACAACTGTCAGAAATTTCATGAATTGTCACATAGCAACCAACCATTCCAACAACTGCGATTTCTATCAAATTTTATCTTAATTGAACACTACAGGAAAAATAAAGAGACTGTGGGAATTGTAATAATTTGCAAATACAATATCCTCCTATATCATTATGAACAATCGGAGAAAAAATTATATGTTCAACTCGGCAGTCAATCTACTACTTTGCTGCCTAGTTAAACAAATAACTATTATTTGGCAAAAATATGAAAACAAACCGATTGATAAAATCCCGAGTCCGTTAGGACGAGTGATTTTATCTAGATTCGTTTTGTTTGAATGTTTTTGCCTCAAATAAACAAGTTTGAGTGATGAAAATAAAAAATTAGTAATAAATTTGAAAAACGAGTTGTATTTGGGAAGATTATTTTTTTCAACAATTTAAAATTTTGTATTAAATGTTCAATATTCTCTTGGGTAATGGAATCGGTTTGTGTTCATTTTTCAATAAACTTCGAAGCACTTTTAGTTGTCAATAATGACAAATTTAAGGTAAAATTTTGACGTTTCAATGTAAACAAGGTATTATCGATGAGGAAGCAGAATTATCAGTAGTAATACCCCTAGGGTCTTGATAATACCGAGATAATTTTGTCATAGAGAATGCTGAAAGCGTGTTGCTTGATAATAGCCCAAGGCCGCAGGCCGAGGGCTATTATCTTTGAGCAACACGATTGAAGGATTCTCTACTACAAAATTTTGAGTATTTATCAAGACCCGAGGAGTATTCGATAAGATAATTTTTTACTTTGTAGATATCAAAAAATTGATTGTCAATCTGACGCTACTTTTCAATACATACTTTATTAGTTTTAATCAAAAATTATTCATTTTTATTTAAAACTACAGTTGTGAAAAGTACAATTGATAAATTAATTATTGAATCGTTAGATGCAATACCAAATCTTTCCGACAATTTAAATTCAGTTGTCAGTTTGACGTTTAATTAAATTTAATAAAACAAACACCAAACTGGAAACACCACATGTAGGGTATTATCGCTGTAATACAGTGGTGATTGGATGAAATTTGACACATGACTTGAAATTAAGTAATTTGATTGGTTACTATATCCAGTAAAAAATTATCAAAGGTAATACCACGAGTGCTTCAAATTTTATCGATAATTTTTTATTTTCCACGAAAACTTGTTTATTTGGCAAAAATATGAAAGCAAACCGATTGATAAAATCACGAGTCCGTTAGGACGAGGGATTTTAT
>CAJUYG010000616.1:84664-110005 GCA_910591675.1 Galerucella calmariensis
AAATTGCCCGTATCTCTTAAACCGTTAATGTTATCGAGATGTCACAAGAGGACTTAATATCTCTAAAAATGTTCACAAAAGCCAATTGTTGCATTTATATCTGAAAAAAGTTTTACTTAACAAAAAAATGGCGCATCCACCATTAAACTTAGTCGGTACCTGAATTCACAAGTATGTTGTAGACTTGTAAATCACGCCAAAAAGTATGCAATAGTGGTGTTTATTAACGGTTAAAATATTACTAATTTCCAATCAGCCATTTAATAATTGTAAATGAAAAACCATTTTTCATTCCCAACTTTAGAGACTTTTTTTTGAAAGGTCTAATTATTATATACTTTGAATTTGAAAAAGATTCTTTGTTTTTCTGGAAAAATGCAATTTTCTGGTTATTTGACTTTCAAATTATGCATTTCGCCAAAAAAAGCTAACCATTAACATGCCATATCACGGTTCGTATTGGTCTTTAAAAACTATTGTTCTCTACAGTTTTTTGATAAAATGCATAAAACCTTTAAAAAACGTCTATTTTTTGTCGAAAAGCGAATGAGTCGAAAAATATTTATTTTAGAGAACTTTTTTCAAATTACTTTTTACATCGATTCCTGTAGAAATGTAATACAAAATTTCCACCCCCGAGATACGGTGGCAACCACCCCCAAGGTTTTAACGTACAGCATGATATAGAAAATTATCCTTGGGCTAATCCCTACCTTCTGTGAAAAATTCAAGTAAATCTATGCAAGTGGCGAGCCAAAATGTTAAATTTCCTGTACTATAAATCAGTTATATTTCTGCAATTCGTGTTTCTGGAAAAAGTATTCGAAAACTATTGAAGAAGACATACGCAGAATAAGAGTGTACAAAATGACAAACATTTCAAGAAAATGTGAAAAAGCAGTACACATGAAAACTATTTTATCTTCGAAACCTATTTGAATATCATAAAACTCCAGTGGAGAACTAGTTAAACTTGTTTAATTACTAAAATATTGTATTCATTCAAATTATCAGCATAATCTCTGTTGAGAGTGGATTCAATCGCTAAGACTGCAGCATCAATAAAAACAGAAGAATTCGACATTGACACGGTTTTCTATCTATAAATTGTAAATAAAAATTTGGCAACCAGATTCGGTCGGATTGTAACATTTAAATATATTGTTTAAATGATTATTTCTGTTATAATAGTTTGTCCTTATACTTTTTGCATATTTTTATTGTTGAATATAATTGAAACTAAAGATTGTATAATACTTATAATAAAGTTTAAATATTGTTGAAAATGATATTTTATTTATTAGAATAGTTTTAACATTATTGACGCCCTGTTTTCATCTTCCGGTTGGAAGTTGCATTTGGTACATCATTAAACATGAGAAAAAGTTCTGCATGAAAACGCGTGCGAGGGCGGAGAAAATGGCCCCAAAAGACCAGGAAAATAGGTTTTCAGCCAATATCTCCTAAAACATGGCAGTTAGAGATTTTCGGTTCAGATAAAAATTGAAGTTCAGGTCATTTTCTACAAAAATGGTTCTCATGATTTTTTTCGCAACATTAATATTTTCTGCAAAAAAATCGGGTTGAAATACCGGAAATTTTGAGACTTGTGATATATGCAAGTTTTGTACAAATTTGAGCTGGGGGGTGTTGGAAATAAATGAGAAACCCTGTAACCAGACACTTTTGATGGATATTTATGTTTCCGAGGGTCTTGTTTTCCTCTCAGATGAGGCCTCAAGATATACTTATTAGGAAAACGGGCTATAAGATTAATTCTAGCGAGATGGACCTCACCAGTGGACCTGAATCTAGCAACAATCAGCTTTGCACATGTGGCAAAATACTGAAGTTCATTAGGTTTTTGGTAAGGAAAACTGAAAATGCCTCAAGAGTGAAGAATATTCACCCATAATACTCAGCAACAATTTCTTGCAGATTCTCCGCAAATTTTTTTGCAACCAGACTGATTGAGGTTTTGGAATAACGAGTTATAAACGTTCTCAATGTTTCATTTATTATAGAAAAATATCTATTTTTTTCATTTATTTTTTATTTATCAACGGGAGAACCCAATATAATGATACAAGAATAATACATTATAGACTAAAATATTACATAGGAAATTTTTAACAAAAGTACAAGAGATTCGCGGGTTAATTGTCCGTGAATTGATGAAAAAAGTATATAAAAATACATTGCAATTATGACATAAATCTGTTCGTCACCAGTCATCATCTGATTCTTGGTCAAGAACTTCTTCTGGGTCTAGAGCTCACTCTAGCTCTACCCCGTCAACAACTTCTTCTGAGTCTACAGTTTCCTCTAATTCTACCTCTTGGGATAACATATTATCGCTGTCTTTATAATTCGAACACTGGCGTGACTCACACGAACCACAAATAAATGAGCAGACGACACGAGCGCCACGTAGAGCACACGCGCGGCGAACGACGGAGGAACGAAAGTAATAAATTATAGCGTATACATTTAGATATACTGGTTTTTCCCCGGGGTATCAAAGGTATGACTTATATACATCGATGGAAAGGTGGGAATTCCCCCATTACACTAGTTAATGTGTTAAAATGTTAGAAATAAAGAGCAGGGAGAAAAAAACCACCAAAAAAAAGTGCGTTTTTTCCTTGAGCTCGCGTTTTCTAATTTTATTGAAAAATGGACGACTTCGTCAAAAAAAGCAATTGCACAATCGAAAGGTAGACATTCTTAGCTTTCAAATGATGTATCATAGAGACCAATCGGATCATGTATACATTTTTAATTGATGGTTGTTCACAAAATTTCCCTGCGATCCAAAAACAGCAAAAATTTGGGATTCAATAAACAACGATTAAATGAAAATTAAAAAAAATTAGGGTATACAAATTTCAGGGATGACAAAGGACCTTATGAGGACCCATAATCAAGAAAATGAGTAAATTAGTGCAATACAAAAAAAATAGGAACAAATTCCTGGCGAGGTCAAAATTGCCCGGGAGCAGAAAGTTTGACCCGTATTCCGATATGGCCAAAAGAGTCGAGCGTGACTCAATACACAGGGTATGATAGCAGCAGAATTCCTCTTTCACATGAATTTTGAATCATGAGAAAATATGCGTTTTTCACAAAGTTATAGTATAATTTGTCCCCCCGCTGATGTGTAAATACACGGACTGTGCTCTCCGGCATACAGCACAGAAGCTCATTATTCGAGGTGCGCTTGGTGCCGTTTTTCTCGAAACCGGTCAAATTTTCGAGAAAAATCATAAGGACCATTTTTGTAGAAAATGACCTGAACTTCAATTTTTATCTGAACCGAAAATCTCTAACTGCCATGTTTTAGGAGATATTGGCTGAAAACCTATTTTCCTGGTCTTTTGGGGCCATTTTCTAAGCCCTCGCACGCGTGTTTTCATGCAGAACTTTGTCTCATGTTTAATGAGGTACCAAATGCAACTTCCAACCGGAAGATAAAAATAGGGCGTAATTAATGTTAACTTTTTTCCTTTATTTACTGGAATATATTTCCCCTAATACCCAGGGCCGATATAGCAGGTGTGCAGCGCGGGCAGCCAAAACAATGGGCGGCCACGGGCTGCATTTAATTTAAGCAATCAATTATACAAAATTTTTAATATATTGAATATATGAGGCTTTTACCTGATGAAGATCCATACTAAACGATAAAATAAACCAATTTATTTTGTTAAAATCTACATTGTATTTGCTAAATTATACCTCCACTTGGGTTCAAATATAATAGCAGCAGAGCCAGAGCCAAAAAAACTGTTTCTATGTCTTAAGGCTGGTTTTCTGTTCAATCGTTATAGCCGCGATGGGTACACAAACATGCTCCGGTCAGTCAAGCGTGCCGTAGAACAGGTGGCTCAGGTGCGATATTAAAGGTGTATCATTTGACGGGTGAACAAAATGAATTTCTTAAAGCTGAAAATTGTTACACGACTTCTCTAATGTATATGTTACGGTTATAGTATATTTCATTACCAGTACAGAAATGAGGATTTTTCCGTGCGCGCGTGACAAAGTCATGCAAGAACGGAAAATCCATTTATGGACGAGTAATGAACGATATTTTTTATTATACTTAGGTACCTGAAATCAACATAAACAAAAAATATCACAAAAAATTATTAAGAAAATCGGGAATATTTATTTTTATTTTTAAAACAGTAAAAATGTAAGTACATACAACTCAAATTAACAAAAAAAATACAAGTAGGTAATTCTAAGAAAATTAATTTTGGACAGAGCCGTTATTATTAATAGTAATATTTATTGTACAATTCGTATTATTGTTGAAGCTCAATCCCTTTTGCATTTCTTTTTGTTGAACTAGGATATCTAGTATTATGGATATCTATGTTTATTATTAAGCGCACGGAAATAGGGATCGGGAAAAAATTTCCGTGCGCTGTTCCGAAAATGTATATCTATGTTTATTATTAAGCGCACGGAAATAGGGATCGGGAAAAAATTTCCGTGCGCTGTTCCGAAAATGTCATATTTACTGTATTTTATAAACAGTTGAAAATGTAGTATTTTCTGTTAAGTATAATAAAAAAGTATTTACTTGGCTAGTATATAAAGTAGTTAGATAGTATACAAACTAACAACTGCCTGGTTATTTTGATGAAAAATCATATTTCCACTAAAATAGCTACGAGTAATGGCTGGTTTGTTAGTTTATAAACTATACAAAATTTATCGCTAAAACTCAAACCACAAGGAAATTACACAAATTAGCTAGCATTTTTGGCTAGTTTGTGATCTATCTAGGTACATTAGTTGGATAAAGTGCGACCTTGATATTGGTAGTAATACATAATAACCAACGAGTTGGTTATTATGTATTACTCAACAAACTAATCAATTCTCTTGGGTTAATTCAGTTTAGGATAGTAAAATCCTTAGTCAAAAATGTTTTCTTTATTGGTACAATGTAAGATTGTTACAGGTACCTATTATTACTTTAGGAAAAGTAAAAGAAATGTAAATCAAATAAAACCAGGTGACAAAATATTAACAATAAAATATGTCAGGACATTAAAACCACCAAACAAAGAACAGTATTATTTGTTGGAGCAAGTTGCACTGTTGTGGCACTTACTATTACACGTATATCCAGACGCAAGACATTTACACTTTTTATTCGCACAACTCTTCTTGCAGTGACATCGCACATATCCTTGGGTAGAACCCGATACTGAAAATTTTCCTGCAGCGCTTCGTAATGTTATTTCGGTGTCCATCTTGACATTTTCCAGCTTTAAAAATTGTTGCTTACATATTTCAAATTCGTTGCGAAAATAGAGCTGTTTAAGGACACCGTGAACAGTTCCAATTCGGTAAAATTCATCTTCTACACTCATTATGGCGCCCAATATATCTATGATTTGATCGACTTCGATCTACATCTGGATTGGGTACTCTCACGGACATGCCGGCAGTTCCTGGTTTAAATTTCTTGCGAGAAGTTTGTAGCATAGACAAAATAAAAGAGACGGATTGAAGCATAGGCGGTATCGGGCATAACGTTTCTGCGCCGCCACCCGCGCATCGAGTCGCTGCGGTCGCGAGAACTACAAGACTTTTTACATAGGGAGAATGGAATAAAATACTTTAAAATATTATAAATTACCTTTCACTTCAACATTTTGCCCTTAATGTCGATGAATATTATCGAATATCCTAGTATCTAACTTTTAAGTCAATAAAAATGGAAATATACAAAATCAATCATACTTTGGTTGATGTGAATCTGGCTTCTGTTTGTCAAAGTCAAAGTGAAAATGTCAATAAGAAATATACATAAATGGTGAGTAGGATTTAAAATTTACATATTATAAATTTATTTAGGATTTCAGTTCTAATAAAGGAAATAAAAGTAAGTGAACCTTAAAAATGTCATCACTAAATATAATTCGTCATGTATTGCAGAAAATTGTAATAGTAAATATTTTTGTCCACTTCGCAATTTGTAGTAAGAATAATACATTTTTTAAATCACCATTTGATATTAATCAAAGTGAACAGTGCTACAAAAGTTTAGAACTTCCTTCTACATCCAATGATCAAAGGTTGTGTGAAGATCATTTTGATAATAATGCATTTATAGGTTCATTATGCAAAATACTTTTATTAAATTTGTTTTACCTTTGTAATCCTTACATCATGCATCATAACATAATACACCACCAAAAGTAGTTGAACATACCTAATAATAATACCCAAGCTTTTGAAAATATTACTGTATTGCCTGTATTGAAATGAAAGCTTATTTTTTCTAACTCAAACTCAATTTGGAACATCTAACTAACAAACTATGTTTGGAATCTAGTACTTTGAGTAAAATAAATGAAACTTAGTGTAAATAATTCATCTCTCAAGAAGAATGTATTATATTAAAAAAGATCTGAGTTATTTCAAAATTAGATCCAGCAGGCTTAGATTTTAAAAAAAGTAGTACTGTTAACTGCAAGAAACATAAACTTTCGTGGTCAATAACATTATCCATTTATAAAAAGGGACCGCAAGATGATGTTTTGAAACGTTTTATATCTTTGCCCAGTAAATCTATACAGTTACTTCTACGATCAGTGCCATTTGAAACTGGAATTAATAAAGCAATTTTTGATAGGCTTAAAGAAAGGGTTGTGAAAATGAAGCATATTGATGAAAATTGTGTCTTGTTATTTGATGAAATAGCTCTATAAGAACAATTGACTTTGGATGTGTCTAGCGACAAAGCTATAGGCATTGGAATTCTACTGAGGACAGGGTTAAACTTAGCTCAAAAAAGTTTGTCACCTTATAAATTAAAAATAATATGAGTAATAAGAGGACTAGCAAATAAAAATAATGTTTTTTCTTTGTAACTTACGATACTGTGTTTTATTTATTTTGTTTCAGACCTGTTCCTGCCTAAATAGAAATGGAGAATCTACTTTCTTTTTTGTTGTTTTTGTGAATAATTTTGAAATAATGTGCAATTTAATGTGATATTGGATTAACTTTCCTAAATATAAAGTAAGTTTAATGAAAATTTGTTATTTTTTGATTCATAATATATAAATATTTGATAAATTGATTGTAATATAGATGTGGATTATTTGTTATGTTATTATGGCAGTTTAATAAAAATTTTAAATATGTGTTGATTTCTCATTTATCTAAATTAGGTGTCTTAAAATTGTTTATTAATTATAATCATTTCATTAGAAAAAATAAAATATAATTTTATTTTTCGTAATGAAATAATTATATAATAAACAATTTTTTGACAAATTGTGAAATTCACCTACCCACAATCCAAACTAACCAGTTTAAATATCCCGCCTTCAAAAATTAGTTCCGCCAGTCCTTCCTGGTGCGCTTCGATCAACGTGATGCCAACTGTTACTACAGGGTCGACAACTCTCATTATATATTATATTTTATATTTCTCTATGGTTTGTAGGTAGAGACACAAATGTACACTGTCACAACACACAACACTTGACGAAACATAACCCCACTAAATTACCCAAAGAGAATTGGTTGGTTTACATACTAACCAACTCGTTGGTTATTATGTATGACTACCAATATAAGGTTCACACTTTATCCAACTAATGTGGATAGCTTACAAACTAGCCAAAAATGCTAGCTAATTTGTGTAATTTCCTTCTGGTTTGAGTTTTAGCGATAAATTTTGTATAGTTTATAAAATAGCTGGATAGTATACAAACCAGCCATTACTTGTAGCTATTTTAGTGAAAATATAATTTTTCATCAAAATAACCAGGCAGTTGGATAGTTTGTATACTATCCAATTAGTATATATACTATAGCGAAGTAAATACTTTAACCGTAACATATTATATAAAATAAAAGTTTTGCTGGTCAGTCATTCATATATTAGAACACAGCTGGTCAGTCAGTCCGGATAGATGTATGATAAATAATTATTAAGTGCAATTCGAATTTTGTCTGAGGGTTCAGAATTATGTATTAAACATAAAAACATTCGTCAGTCATGTGTTCAGTAGAACAAGGTCCGTCAGTCAGGTGAAAAAGGTAAAGGTATACCGCGCGCGCCGTTTGAGATTCAGGCTGAGTATTTCTACGTTTTGTATTGTTATTTTCACAATCAGAAGACGTCATTTGATGTTTTAATTTGTGGTTCTATGGATAATTACCATTTGTATCGCATCGACAAACGATTTATTTAATCATTTGATACGTATCGTGCGGTATTATTATGCAAAAAAAAAAATTGTGGATTCAGAAAAACTTATCTTATCTACACCAGAAAATGTCACTTGGTAATGTGATTTTGGCTATTGTAACAACTTGAAATTTAATTACGTTCTTAAACAATTCATTAATCCACATGACAAATTCGTATAAGTTGTAATTTCGCAAAATATTCGTGCTTAGGAAGAAGCATTAATTATTGAAGGTATATAAAATAAGAAATTGAATCTCTTACGTTGAAAATATAATGTATTTCTCTTACGTTGGAAATACAATGTATGTGAATGAATGGGTATATTGAAAACGAACTTGAAAAGACAGGTATACTCTGACTGACAACGTAAGAGTTACAATTCTAGGTTGAAGTATTTTATGATTTAGAGGATCTTAACGAACGCATTCATGAAGCATCTCGTAGCGTTACACCCTATGATTCAGACAGGGCCAGCACAACAACAGTTTTAACGCATTTTCCTACGAACATATAGGAAAATAACATACATATCGCACTCTCTACTCTGGCGGAAAGTTTCTCATATCATCATATAGTGACGCGAACCGTGCGCTATGATATCACCCTAGTGTGATATCATATCGCATGGTTCGCATGAATTAGATTAACATGGTTTTCTTATTTGAATTTTACTACGTAATAACTACAAATATAGCACAAAACACAAAATCTGTTCAAAAATTATTAAGATTCGCCAAATTTTGTGATAAAAAAACAACTATAGTTACGGCCGGAAATCGAATTGCGGTCTACTCCAGCATTCTCCGAATTGTCATGATGCGGATAGCTGTCAAATGTTCTTAATTTGGGTATATCTATAGTATAGCTGTAGGAATTTAAAAAAATCCAATTATAAATAATTAAAATGTCTTCTGCGTTATTTTGAAAATATTTTGCACTACACGCTGATTATTTTAAAAATAATCATGTGTTGTAGGTAGGTATAGTGTAACTTGTCAATGTGATGAACCATATTTTTAATCCCTTTGAAGGAAAAAGCCGCCAAATGACGTGCATAAAATTGTTTCATAAATTCGAATATTGTGAAAAAATGCTTTTCAAATGTAATTCAAATTAATATAGTAGATTAAAATTAACCTGCATAAAATTTGTAATACAATTCAAGGTCATCACATTAACATTAGTTACACTATACAGTTATTGATGTTTTCAAATAAATAAAACCATCATATTTCGTAAATTTATCGCATGATCATAAAAAATATATACTAATTATAAAAGTGAAGATTGTTTAGGCAGTAAATAGGAAATCAGTTATAACAAGCTTAAAAATTATGCATATGATACAAAAAATTGATATTTTTGTTTTTCTTTCGAAAATACCTCTCATAAATTTTGAAAAAAGTAAGAAATGTGGTATCATCAACTTTTTGTTTATTTTCAACTTAAAACTAACTCCAGACCTTGAGGCGTATCAATTCACCGTTTAGGTGTTTTGTACGTTACACATTTTGGCGACCGTGACAGGACTATGGAAAAGGTATTGAAAGCTGTAACCACACAGAGGCGGATTAGGCTTATTGCCGCCCTAGGCCCTGTCTGATACGCCGCCCTTTTAGATCAACAAAATTCTATATATATTTTGTTTCACAATTGTTATTAAAATATAGCTTTTATTTTTTACACGACTCATAATGAGAAGCATTAGAGAGTGCTTTATTTTTTATTCAAATATAATTATTAAATAATACAAAATTTTTTTATTAAATTCTAGCTAGCATAACAAATAATAAGCATTTCTTTCAAATTATAATGTATTGCTCAATCTGTAAATCTCTTCTTCCTGGCTTTTGCCCGAGCAAAATCAGCAACTATGTCATCGTAATCAATTTCTTGAACTAGTTGAGCTTCAATAGACAGTAATGCCAAAGCATTAAGTCTGTCTTGGCCCATACTTGCGCGTAAATAAGATTTAACCCTTTTCAAGGTGGAAAAAGATCTTTCTCCTGAACAGTTGGTAGCGGGAATACTCAAAAAAATACGCAGAGCAATGTCTACATTCGGATAAACATCTCGAGTTTTCGAGATGTATATTTCTTGTGCGGAGCGTACATCTTCCGTATTTGCTAGGGAATCTTTGAGCTGACATTGTAATTGAATACATTAATTCCCTAATGTTTCTTCCAAATCATTAGGATACTTTTTAACTAATTAAAATAAAATGTTTTTTCTTTCAATTAAGATAAAAATTAAATTTTCTTTTTTTCCGACTTATTTTCATTTAAAAAAAAATTTGATATGGAATAAATATGATTTAAATTGCGATATCTTTTAAACGCGTCGTTCAATTTTGATCCGGTTGGCGGCATTCGACACAGTTTTTTGAGCACAAAAAAACATATGTGAAGCTTAATATGGATTGGTTCAGAAATTTCAGTTATTTCAAGAAAACGGAAAAATTTTTTTTTTTCAATTTTTATTTTTTGAATATCTTTGAAACCGCTCGACCGATTGACTCAAAAAACCAATCAGATTCGAACACCGTGTCACGGGTCTCAATCGGTTGATTCGTTCTTGAGATATCGTACGACAAAAATTTTGTTTACAACGCTGAAACTACTCAGAATATCTTCCTAGGACCTCAAAACGTGAAGATCTGATGAGAACAAGATTTTTGAAAATCGAGGTGAAAACAATAACTTCCCAATTTTTTTTTAAATCTTCGATTTTCAAAGAAAAAGCGGGAAGTTAAAAACGAATAAGTGATTTCAAATGCTTTACATATGTAAGAGTAACCTCATCAAAGATACAAAAGTGAAGTCATTTAGTAATTCGCAAAGAAGCTTATCAATTCGATTGTTTCTTTTTAATAACGTTATTCGATAATTAGACTATAATTGATTCCATCAAAATATTAACAGTGCACCCTCAAATTGAAAAGTCAATAAAAAAATGAAGTATGTTATAGTCCATAGAAAATTTTGAATAAATTTAAAAAAAAAACGGAGCCAATTTAAAAATAAATTTTTGGTATATTTCGGCTCTTAAATTTTAACTTTCTGAAAATGTTGCCGCCCCCAAATCGTGCCGCCCTAGGCCCGGGCCTCACGGGCCTATGCGTTAATCCATCACTGTAACCACATATCGAACTTCGTTCGAACGATTATATTATGAAGAGTCGATGAAACTATTACTGGACTCGAATCACGACATTGATGATCTACATGGAAATCTTAAAGTTTTGGATCAGAAGATAGAAACCATAATGGAACTTCTAGAGCAGATGCAATCTTAGGGAAGTATAATAGACTTAAGGCTAAAGTAGAAAGAAGCTTGAATAAGGATGCTTTATCTGAATTATCTAACTCTAATCATTCTTGTCATAACAAACGTAGAGTGAAATTGCCATTGATAGAACTTAAGAAATTTGATGGTGATATAAAAGATTGGTTATCATTCTGGAGCCAATTTAAACGCATACATGAAGATGAATTTATACCGACTGAGGACAAATGTCAATACCTTATTCAAGCAACTTCAATAAAATCACGAGCTCGTCAACTTGTTGGAAGCTATCCTCCAACCAAAGAAAATTACCCAAAGGTCATCGAGTGTTTGAAATCCCGCTTTGGTAGGGACGATTTATCGGTAGAATTTTATGTGAGACAACTTTTAAAATTGATTTTAAATAATTTTAATTCGAAATTGAAACTCAGTTATCTGTTTGATCAAATCGAATAACAATTACGATCACTTGAGACTTTGGGAGTGAATTCCGATACCTGTGCAGCAATGCTTTATCCACTTGTAGAATCATGTTTACCAGAAAGTTTACTGATGGTATGGCAGCGCAGTGAAAAATAACGATGTTTCATTATTTTCGAAAGATCGATTAGATTTATTAATGAATTTTCTTAAAAAAGAAGTGGAAAACGAAGAAAGAATTTCATTGGCCATATCTGGTTTTGGCAATGAGAATAGAAAGCAAGGAGAATATATATAATCTTAAATCCCTTCTACCACTTAGTGGTGTAAGGTGTGTTGCAGCTATTCTTTCGTCACGAATTTTTTCCACTCTTTCCTATTTTGAGTCCTTCGCTTCTATCCAGCTTCTACCTCTTTTATCCAGTAATCCAGCTATTACCTTATCCCAAGTTTTTCTTGGTCTGTCCCTTTTTTATTTTTTTCAATTTTTGCTTTCCATATTCTCTTTACTGGTCTTCGTTCATCCATACGTTGTAAATGTCCCCACCATTCTAGTTGTCTTTCTTCTACAAATTCTAAGGTTGATTGTAACCCAGGTCTTTTCTGATATCTATGTTTTTCATTCTATCCTCTTTTGTTACACCTCTTACTCTTCTCAAATATTTCATCTCTGTCGCCTGTATTTTACTTTTTTGTTGTCCTGTTAACACCCATGTTTCACATCCATATGTAAGTATTGGTCGCTATATTGTTTTGAATACTTTTGATTTCTTTTCTTTAGATATTTCTTTTTTGTTGATAAATTTTGTATTCATGGCATACTATAGTTTGTTAGTTTTAATTATTCTATTATTAATATCTGCTTCTTGTGTTCCGTTTTCGTCTACTATTGTTCCAAGGTACTGAAAATGTTCAACTTGCTCTATTTTGTCTGTATCTATTCTTACATTTATTTCTTCTTTGTTGTCTCTCCAATGACCATAACTTTTGTCTTGTTTTTGTTTATTCTCATGCCCATGTCCATCATTGTTGCATTCCACACATTTATGTTTTCTTGTAGCTCTCTTTCATTTTTTGCTATTAATATGACATCGTCTGCAAATGCTCCTTCACTGATGTATACCCTGCACAATTGTAAATGTCCCACACATACTTTTTTACTTAGTTTTGTGCATTTCTTTATGATCTCATCCATGTTGATAATAAATAACAAAAGGGCTTAGGCTCCCTCCCTGTCTTAGTCCCGTATTTGTAGTGAAATTTTCTGACATATTGTTATTTCTTATGACTGCGTTCTCATTTTTCTCATAGATGTTCTGTATTATTCTTATTATTTTTGTATTCAATCCCCTTTCTGCTAAAATCTTCCAAATTTTTTCTCTAGGTACTCTATCAAAGGCTTTTTCTAGATCCAGGAAAGCCACGAATAATTTCTTTTTTTCCTGTACCGCTTTTTCTGTCAACTGTTTGATAGTAAATATGTAGTCTCTAAATCCACTCTGTGACTCCTCTAGTGTATTTTCTATTGTCGATCTGATTCTTTTCAGTAGTAATACCCCTAGGGTATTGATAATACCGAGATAATTTTGTCATAGAGAATGCTGAAAGCGTGTTGCTATTATCTTTGAGCAACACGCTTGAAGGATTCTCTACGACAAAATTTTGAGTATTTATCAAGACCCGAGGAGTATTCGATAAGATAATTTTTTACTTTGTAGGTAGATATCAAAAAATTGATTGTCAATCTGACGCTTAATACTTTTCAATACAAACTTTATTAGTTTTAATCATAGACTTATATGGTTTTAATCAAAAATTATTAATTTTTATTTAAAACTACAGTTGTGAAAAGTACAATAATTGGTAAATTAATTGAATCGTTAGATGCAATACCAAATCTTTCCGACATTTTTAATCCAGTTGTAAGTTTGGCGTTTAATTAATTTTTAAGAAACCATAAACACCAAACTGAAAACACCACATGTAGGGTATTATCGCTGTAATACAGCGGTGATTGGATGAAATTTGACACATGACTTGAAATTAAGTAATTTGATTGGTTACTATATCCAGTAAAAAATTATCTCCAGTATCTTCTCCAACATTTTCATCGCGGTGCTAATTAATGTTGTGTGTGAGAGAGCTAATTAATGTTATTCCACGATAGTTATTGCAGTCTTTCACATCACCTTTCTTGAAAATTGGTACAATTAGTGCTTTTTGCCAGTCTCTTGGTAGCGTTTCTTCTTCTATTATTTGATTAAAAATTTGTAATATCTTTTCCTTTTTGTCCAACGTTTTAAATCATTTCTGATGTGAATTTGTCATATCCAGTGGCTTTTCCGTTTTTAAGTTCTGTTATAACCTGTTCTATTTCCTCTTCACTTATTTTCATTTCTGCATCTTCTTGCATACCAATTTGTACGTGTTTCTCTTTATCTTTTGTTTCATTAAGTGTTCCTGATAATATTCTTTCCATCTTTGCATAATTTCTTCGTCTTCTGTTAATGTTTCTCCGTTCTTATTTTTTATAAAGTATGTATCTCGCTTTTGTTCTGTTTTCATATTCTTTAATGCTGTATAAAAGAGTTTCTGTTTTGCTTTGCAGTCTTCTATTTTCTCTCCAAACTTTCTCCATTGTTCGCTCTCCGATGTTTTAATTAGTTCTTTTGTTTTCTTCCTTTCATCCTTATTTATTATAATTCTCTTGTGTTCTATTCGATAAGTAGTTTTTCCATGCCATTTTCTTTTGTTTCACTTGATTTTTTATTTCTATTGTCCACCATGAAGTTTGTTTTATATTATTTTGTTTTCTATGTATTCCACACACCTTTTTTGCTATACTTAGGATTGTATTTTTGAAGTAGTTCCATTTATCCTCTATGCTTCCGTTTTCTACTTCTTCATAATCAAGTTTTTTGTCTATTTCCTGTTCATATTTCAGTGCAATTGCTTTATCTCTTAATTTATAGGTTTTCATAGATTCATGTTGCAGCTTCTCTCTTAATGTAGGTGGTTGACTTATTTTTTCATCGTCTTTAAATTTGGCTTCTTCTACATAATGGTCACTGCCGATTTCTGCAAGGAGTAACTCAATCAAAATTACCTTCTGTCTCTACTGCGTCCGGGTTATTTAACAAAAATAAATCTCCCAAATGATGAGAAAAAGAAGGTGTTGATTGATTACGGTAGATGTCATTTATGTCTAAGATTTGGACATCTAGCAAGAAAATGCAAAGTAGATGTCATATGTTCTAAATGTAACGAGAAAATTGCTACTCTCATGAGCTTTAAGAAAAAACCTGTCTTAGAATCAAATAGGTATTTTAACCACAAATGATGCTTCTGCGATTAATGATAATTTATCAAACACCACGTATCACAATGAAAGTATCCTTCAAACAGTCGTTGTGCAGCTAAACAGTAATTTTAAAACTCGATTGGTTAGAGCAATAATTGATACTGGATCACAACGATCATATATTGTGAAAGATGTTGCAATCGAAATGAGATACGAATATTTAGGTTGAGAACAATTAATCCATGCTTTATTTGGAGGAACAAATTCGGAAACTAGTCATCATAATCGATATCGCATTACTCTAAAAAATTTGAACAAAAAGTATATTTGTAACTTTGATGCTCTTGATCAACCATTGATTTGTAGTCACGTCGCTTCTATATCCCAAGGTCCATGGATGAACGAACTTCGTCAATTAGGTGTTTCAATTTCAGATACGAACGACGGTCCAATAGAAATTTTAATAGGAGCTGATATTGCAGGAAAACTTTTTCCGGAAAACGATATTCTCTGCGATGTGGATTGGTAGCAATGGAAACTATGTTGGGTTGGGTTGTGATGGGAAAAATTCCCAGAGACCATTCTAGAAATTCATATGCTTCTTCAATGCTGGTTTCTTCTTCGTTCTGTAATAATGATATCTCACATTTTAGGGACTTGAAAACGTTGGGTATATCGGATCCTGAGAAACGAAATCAGCGAAAGAAGATGGAAGAAGATACAATGGAAAATTTCCTAGAGCCGATTTGTATCAATAGCGAAGGAAGATATGAAGTAGGTTTGACTTGGATTGATGGACATCCTCCAATTGTTAATAATTTCGATATGGCCAAAAACGATTAGATAATCTTATTAAGAAATTAGAAAAAGATCGATGGTTATTATGATAATAATAATAATAATGATTTTATTGCTTCTGAAACAATGTTACAGCAAGGTACAATATAATTCTATAGAAAAAAAAAGTATTTTTAAAATGGGAAAGGTTAAGCGAATCTTAACAACTACACACAAAACATTATTCATTTAAGACAAATTGGCGTAATTTCAATATATTCCAAATGTATTCCGCAATTTTCCTAGCCTCAAAAATTGTGATTTTATTTAAGGTATGAAGCAGTGAGTTCACATTTTCAAAGCAAGGGATATTCCGTTTCATTGTTGTATAAATCGGACAATCAAATAGTAAGTGGAAAATAGTTTCCTTTTCATGAATATTACAAACAGTACAATCCAATTCAGGGTCAATAATGTATTCAATACCATTTAAAGTAAATTTAATTTTAAAATGGTTAGACATACGCAATTGAGCAAGAGTGCGGGTAACCTGGATGGGTAATTTTAAAGCCAGGTACTTGCTTGGTTCACAGGTGGTAGGAAAAGAAGAATACAAATACATGAAAGAATATCGAGACGCAACACTGACATCTGATACATGTAAATATGTATAATATTTGGACAACAAATCTTTCCTCTGCGATATAAAAGAAAGATGATTCAAATTGTTCCATATATGGTCACATTCAATATCAACAAAGAACTTTTTCAACTGAACTATCCAGTTATACTTCATATCTGTAGAGTTGACCAAACGCAGTTGTTGTTTAAAAAAGAGCTTAGGATAGCGATGATTATCCATTGTTAGTATTTTGTGTATCCAGTTGAGAGACATTTTAAAAATATTAAATGCAAACTTGACTCTTCCAGTCTCTAAACGGATTATAGCATCTGGAATATTGATAGGAACTAAAAGAACTTTTTTCAGGAAATATAGATGAACTCTTTCTAAAATATCCAAATACCTCACTCCCCAAACAGAAATACAATTAAACATGACACTGAGGGCGAGTGACTCCAACAATTTGATTCTAGGTTGCCAAGTATCAATTTTTGTTTTAGCCATTATAAGTAAAAGAGAACCTATTGCCTGCTTACCTTTGTTGACACTTGATTGGGCCATTTCATTAAATAGACCTGATGAAGTGAAGACTACACCTAAATATGAATGGTTATTATGATACATATGATGAAACTTTACGTGAATGGAAGGCCGAAGGCATAATTGAAGGAATATTTCCAATTGATAAAGAGAATGGTTTCTATTTGCCACATCGGCATGTAGTCAAATTAAATAGTGCCACTACTAAATTAAGGCCTGTTTTCGATGCATCTGCTAGGGATATAAATAAGGTTTTCTTGAATCATTGTTTAGAAAAAGGAATCAATTTGATCGAACTAATTCCATCGGTTCTTATCAGATTTAGACTCCATAAGATTGGTGTTGTATCTGACATCAGAAAATCGTTCTTACAAATAAGTTTGAATGAAAAAGATCGTGATTTCTTAAGATTTTTATGGTTTGAGAAGGAAGGTAGTTTAAAATGTTATCGTCATACAAGAGCTGTTTTCGGAGTAACTTCTAGTCCTTTTTTATTGGCAGCAGTAATAAAATATCATTTAGAAAAGGCTCTTGATCATCCGGAAGGGTCTATAAAATGTTCTAGTTGGGTAATAACGAAATTGATAAATAGTTTTTAACTAGATAACTGCGTAATCAGTGTTGATAATGAAAAAGATCTCAAGGAATTCATTTTGAAATCTACTCAACTGACCCTAGAAGGAAAATTTGATCTTCGAGGGTGGGAGCACACTATGAAGAATGAATCAACAGAAATTACTGATGAGAATTTGACTTCAGTTTTAGGCCTTAGTTGGAACAGAGAAATAGATAGGTACTCTTCAAATAAATTTTGATCCTTTCAGAAATGTTAATACAGATATGATAACAAAAAGAATAATTCTTTCTTTAACACAACGACTTTTCGATCCTGTTGGTTTTTGTTGTCCAGTTATAATTTTTCCTCGTTTATTGATTCAGAAATCATGGGTTGCGAAAGTTCCTGACAAGATGAAAGACGACTTCCTATTATGGTTGAATGAAATTCAATTTTTAACTCAATTGAGAGTACCGAGATGGTTGATGAATAAAAATACTGCTGATTTAACCTTACACACGTGTTGAAAAATGCTAGTGTTCACTATATATCTTTTTTGTTAGTAAATATATTTATTTTTGAGAAAGTAGTTGTCAATATTTGTCATTGTTAATTTATAGATAGATTGTCAAAGTAGATTGAAAAATATAAGTTTTTCATAAGATATCATCAACTTTTTGTTTATTTTCAAACTTTAAAACTAATTCCAGACCTTGAGGCGTATCAATTCACCGGTTAGGTGTTTTGTACGTTACACAAATGCAAAACAAGTAGGTGTCTGTATTGGTTATCTATACATCCCTGTTTCAGCTCAAAATACAATATGGTAATAAAACTGAACAATGCCAGATAAACGATAAACATTGCGGCAGTGGCGGGAGCTCTTTTTTAAAATATAATTCATGTAATTACTTTTCGTCTTATTGTATTTTGCATATATTCATCAAGGTCAAGTGGTTTTTTTCCAGTTGACTTTTTAGATGGAGATATATTTCCATTTTTCCTCTCTCTTAGAAGCCTGTAAATAATAGATTCACTAACTCCAATTAATGAAATATTCAGTCAGAATAGTTGCGTTACAATATTATTTCAAAAATAATGTATTGTTTTAACTGTATGTACTCTACAAATGTATGAAGAGGTCAGTTAGTTGTTTTAACTAACCGAATTTACATTCATATTACCTTTATATATCAGATCGGGTATAAAATTAAATAGTAAATAAATTCCTTAGATGAACGGTGACACTTATGGTTTACTATACCTCATTTAAAAACCAGGAGGAGTGATTTGAATTTAAGTTGGTAATTCTGTAGACCTCTGATTGGTCAGATTCAGCCCAGTTTCACACAACACTTTTTAATATTGACATCAGCTGATAGTTTTCATATTTGATAGTTCTGACAGATAAATAAATAAATAAATAAATATTGGATGAAAAACCAAAAGTATTCTCAAGCAGTGGGTACATTATTACTTTTCTTTTTTTAAAGTAGTAAAGTCGGTTTAGCGAGTATTAAGGGAATACTGAAGTAGAGGAATATTAAATAGTGCAGAAAATATTGGTGGAATACCAGGACTTTTGAAAAATTAAATTATCTGTCTCACCTTTTAACGAGTCAAATGTAGGTACTATTTATTTGTTATATACATATTTGGGAAGAAATCGTCAAAGTTCCTCGGAAGAACATGCCATGGAAGATATAAAACAATATAGAAAAGAATGGGTCTGGTAGAAAATACATTATTGGTTTTTGAAGTTAAAAAGAAGAAAGAAGGTATCTCAGAAGTATTTGGAAAGTGGTTTTTTACACTTAATCCGGCAACATAAAGATAACTGTTGGAAATGTTTAAATTAATACTGCATATTGCTCTACAATGCCATTAATTCTGTAGTATTGTTATTGCCAGAACATATTATCAATTGTCATATTCTTTTCAATTTTATTGTAATAAATATAATTAAAGTAACTTGATTATATGTAATTCTCCTCCACGAACATTGACCATAATTTGTTTGTTGTCGATGTGAATCTGAATCTTCTTATGTTTGAATAAGAAACGAAACAGGAAAAAGTCTTACATTTTGTTTAATGCGTAGGTACATCTGAAAAATATACTGCAGATCAGAGGAGAAATCGACTTATGACTAATGTCTTTGCTATCAAGGCATATTTAATATATTTGGAACACGACTGTTGACTACGTTTTCGGAACACACCCTTTAGTAACTAATCTGGTAACTTTTAGTGGTGTGAGTGAGGCTTTTCAAATTACTCCTCCTGGTTTTTAAATGAACTATACCTGACTACCTCATTTAAAAACCAGGAGGAGTAATTTGAATTTAAGTTGGCAATTCTGTAGACCTCTGATTGGTCAGATTCAGCCCAGTTTCACACAACACTTTTTAATATTGACATCAGCTGATAGTTTTCATTTTTGATAGTTCTGACAGATAAATAAATAAATATTGGATGAAAAACCAAAAATATTCTGAAGCAGTGGGTACATTATTACTTTACATTTTTTCAAAGTAGTAAAGTCGGTTTAACGGGTATTAAGGGAATACTCAAGTAGAGGAACATTATATAGTGCAGAAAATATTGGTGGAATAACAGAACTTTTGAAAAATTGTGATGAGTGAATAAAAAATGTCGTTCGAAGAACAAAAATGTTATCTGTGCTGGACAAAATTTTGCAAGCTTCAAAGAAACGTTCAGACTTTCTTGAAACAAATTAAATTTATCTGTGTCACCTTTTGACGTGTCAAATGTAGGTACTATTTATTTGTTATATACATATTTGGGAAGAAATCGTCAAAGTTCATCGGAAGAACATGCCATGGAAGATATAAAACAATATAGAAAAGAATGGGTTTGGTAGAAAATACATTATTGGCTTTTGAAGTTAAAAAGAAGGAAGAAGGTATCTCAGAAGTATTTGAAAAGTGGTTTATTACACTTAATCCGGCAACATAAAGATAACTGTTGGAAATGTTTAAATTAATACTGCATATTGCTCTACAATGCTATTAATTTTGTAGTATTGTTATTGCCAGAACATATTATTATCAATTGTCATATTCTTTTCAATTTAATTGTAATAAATATAATTAAAGTAACTTGACTATCTGTAATTCTCCACCATCAACAATGACCATAATTTGTTTGTTGTCGATGTGAATCTGAATCTTCTTATGTTTGAATAAGAAACGAAACAGGAAAAAGTCTTATATATTGTTTAATGCGTAGGTACATCTGAAAAATATACTGCAGATCAGAGGAGAAATCGACTTATGACCAATGTCTTTGCTATCAAGGCATATTTAATATATTTGGAACACAACTGTTGACTACGTTTTCGGAACACACCCTTTAGTAACTAATCTGGTAACTTTCAGTGGTGTGAGTAAGGCTTTTCAAATTACTCCTCCTGGTTTTTAAATGAACTATAGCATCTGTGACCCTTTCGCGTGCTGTCAGACAATAAGAAACAGACTATAGTTGAAAAAATAAAAGAATGAGGTTATGATATTTTTATATAAATTCAAAACTGAAAAATATCGTTGTCAGTTGTATATTAAAAAAGCTGTGTGAAACGGGCGGCAATTTAACCAATCACTAGGCTGCAGATGTGCCAACTTAAATTCAAATCGCTCCTCTTAGTTTAAAACCAAGGTATAGTTAGTATTTTCAAGGCCCTCGCGATCTATGTTAATTTTTCTTTGCCAAAAATGACGAAAGTACATTAGGCATTTTTTATTCTGAAATATGACTACACCACTGGATTCGAAATCATCACAAATATAAATTACCAGAATTTTATGGGAAAATTTTTATTAACGACAAAGTTATTACAACATGAATTTGAAAAAAGTGGCATTTTAATTAATTTTCTACATAGAATGTAGACAAATTTTAAAAATGGCAAACAATAACTAGGACTTAAACATATTGCACAGTAAAAATCAGAAGTTTGGCCTCTGTTCCAGTCTCAATAAATACTTTTTTAATTTTTTGCACTGCATATTAGCAAATATGGATGTCTCCGTCTAAATATTTCTGTTAACTTCTCGTTCACTTCTATCATTGTAACCATAAAAACGTACAATTTCAACTTTGTCTTGAATAGTTTAAAGCAGTCATTGTCAAATGAAAATAATTATTCAAAAAATTTAGTAGGTACTTACTATTTCATACAAATGTTAATGACTGACATAAATGAAATGTCAAAATCAAAGCCCACTTGTGACTTTTGTTTGAATTTTGTAAAAATGGCTTCAATAGGTATGGACAATGTCCATTGGAGATAATTAAGCTGTGAACATTACAAAAACGAAGTTAGAGTTAAATTCTTATCAGTTATCAGAACAAAATGTTATTTTTAAGAGTTGTTAATTTGTGTTTTCATGACATACTCGCACAATTCTACACTACTTTCAAAAGTTATAATTCCAGAACGGGTTAAGTTATCGGCTTCGAATTTTCACTATGCAATATGTTTGAGCCCTAGTTTTTGTTTACCATGTTGCCATTTTTAAAATTTGTCTCCATTCTACTTAAAAAATTAATTGAAATACCACTTTTTCTGAATTCATGTTCTAATAACTTTGTCGTTCATAAGACTTTTTTCATAAAATTTTGGTAGTTTATATTTGTGATGATTCTGAATCCAGTGGGTTGAGAAAAAAACATGCCTAATTTACCTACTTTCGTCTTTTTTGGCAAAGAAAAATTAACATAGAGGGCCTTGAATTAGGCTATGAAAATGAATGCCAAAATACTGTTTTTGATACTGAATCTAACAAAATCAATTTGATCAAAATCGGTTGAGAAATGTGCATTTTACACGGGTGATACCAAACAAAATGGGTCACACTGTATGTACGTTGAACAATATTGGACTTAGTCCTCCTTGTCTTGATCATATCGTGGTTTTCAATCCATCAGACTTCATGTTGTTTCATACTATGGACAATAATAAAAAATACTAAAATATTCTTTATTAAAAAATCCGATCTTTCGACAATCTAAAACTACAGCTACCTGTTTGTTTTGAAAAAGTTTGATTTTGTTTCTGAAATTACTTTCAATAGGTACTTATAGCTACGTTCAAATTTATGGTGATAAAAAAACAAAAATATTGAAACATTCGCTTTAAAAGTGTCAAATACTAGACATGCGATCGTAAAAATTGAAATGTAGATCGCAATCTCTAATAAAAGCGTGAAATTGGAAATTTAAATTATTTCAGTTACCATAGCACCTGAAAAGTTTGTTCAATGAAAAGGAACCGCAGCTGGATCGATTTGCTCGTTCCGAAAGAAAAACACCCAAACGGGTATATTATGACTGCATTTTCCCCAATTTTCACACGTCAATGCTGTATAATATTTCTCGAATATTGCGTTATAAAATCATAATCGATATTTTCTCGTGAATAATTTCTGCACAACTTTATAATAGTATTATTTTGGCTTTTGTATTCGGCTTTGTTGTACCACTATGTGAGCTGGTACACCAAATTTTCCAGTTATCAAAATTTAACATTAACGAGATAGTCTCTTTGTATACAACGCCAGTTGCTAAAACCTTCAAACTCATATAATTTAAAATCTTTCATGTTTCAAGGTGAAAATTCCTAATTAATATCAATAATTTTGTGGTGTTTACTTGAAATTTTATTTCATTTTATGTCATTTTTGTTTTTGGAATATAGGTACAGTAACACCCCGGACTTACGCGATAGGTGGGACCAAATGGCATATTCTTGACAAGTGAACTTTTGATGCCTTTTTGCTTCTATTCAACGTGCAACAATTTACAGACGAGCTGGTCAACGATAATGTAAAGCAACGACGATGGCTTGCGGGCATCTTACAATATCTCATTACTTATAGAAAAATCTGGGAAACCGCATACCATTGAAGAGGAGTTAATTTTGCCTGCTGTTGAAGAGGTCTTAAAAACTGTCCTGCACAAATCTTCATTTGACATGCTTAAAAGAATTCCTTTGAGTAACAACACTGTATAAAGACGTATTGATGAAATGAGCTCTGATGTTGAAAGTTTCTTGTGTAATTATCTGCAAACAACTCATTTTTCTATTCAACTGAACGAGTCAACTTTACCTGGCAATGAAGTATTATTATTGGCATATGTTCGATTTATCAAAGGCGAAAAAATGTTTGAAGAGTTACTATTCGCGAAAACTTTGAAGACTGACACTAAAGGTGAATCAATTTTTAATGTTCTGAATGATTTTTTTACGGAAAAATCAATTGCATTTACAAACATTATTTCGGTGGCAACAGATGGAGCTCCTGCCAATTACCAGAGGTAATTGCAATTCACTGTGTCATCCACCGACAACATCTAGTAGCGAAAAAATTGAGTGATAAATTGCACCAAGCGCTTCAATTTGTAATTGATGCAGTTAACAAAATAAGAAGCAATGCATTAAATACGCCCTTATTTGCACAATTGTGCGAAGAAAATGATGAGGACTTCCAACGATTGCTGCTACATACCGAGGTACGCTGGTTGTCGAAAGGTGCATGTCTATCAAGATTCTATTTGCTTTTCGACTCTGTTTTGGAGTTTCTGAACACTAAAGATCCTGTTTTAAAAGAAAACCTCATGAATTTCAAAGCAGACATTGCGTATTTGACAGATTTGTTCAAAAAATTCAATGGCCTCAACCTACAGTTACAAGGGGACAGCCTCAATTTGATAAAAACAAAGAGTGAAATTTTAGCTTTTCTTGGTAAACTGAAACTTATGAAGCAAAATATTGGTCGACGTGAATTTTCCCAGTTTCCAAATTTATCGCAGGTTGAATGCCTCGACGAAGATATTCAGACGTATGTTCAACATTTGATTGCCCTGTATGATGATTTTAAAATCAGATTTGAAGACATTCTGTCGATGGATATACCACCATGGATAATAAATCCATATGATGAAACTGAAGTGGAAAATGTGGTACTGCAAGAAGAGCTACTCGAGCTTAGCACTAATGAGGAGCTCAAAGTAGCATTCAAAAGAGGGTATCAATCATTTTGGCTGCAGGCACAAATACCTGAAAAATATCCAGGACTGTGGGGAATTGTGCAAAAATTTCTCATAGCGTTTCCTTCGTCATATCTTGTCGAACGCAGTTTTAGTGCCGTAACAAACTTGTTGACAAAAAAACGGAGCAGATTAAATATTACAGAGCGAGATTTACGGTTATACTTTACTAAACTCAAGCCAAATATTGATAATTTGCTGTCAATTCACCAAGTACATCCCTCCCATTAAAGTTAACATCAAAACTAATAAACTCATAAACTAATTTTGATTATATTGCGACTGTTTTTAAAATAATAATCATTATTAGTTTTGATGTAAAATGTTGATTCTACTAAGACTGTTATAACAACATAATTAAAAGTGTAGTAATTTTTGTGTTTGAATAAATAGCTACAAAACAAGAAAATATTTATTTTTACTTTTTACCACTCCGAAGTGGGAGCTTATTGGTTTCTTGTACTGTGAGTCAATCTTAGAATACAAAAAAGTAAAGTAGGAATCCAACTGTTGGATGAAGACGCTTTTTGGACTGGCCTT